>WNLO01000115.1:18166-93838 GCA_021398005.1 Sporothrix luriei | reverse complement strand
CCCTAGAGGGTTCTGTCTAGCTAGTCGCTAATAGTTAGGAGTGGCTGAGAAAGGCGGATAATAATAATAATAATAATTCTCTTAACTTACTTTATTTAAAATAAGCTTTAAAAATCATTAAAAATCATTAAAATATAATCTAAAGAGTATATATTTATTTTTTATTATTTCTTTAATTATAAAAAAAACTACTTATTAATTAAACCTTTGGATAAAAATTGAGAGCTTATATAAAAGTGTGTAAACGTGTGATTTTTAGTGTGATTTTGGAATGGGTGCGTCACTTTTGTCGAGTCACTGTATCACGTTCTTGTCGAGCCCGACAGTCGGCCAACAGATCGGGCGGCAAATAATCGTGAAAACGCGTTGCGTCTGCCTGGCACCGCCGGAACGAATTATGACAAACGTGACTCGACACACAAACACCGTATTCACCTCCGGGTTGTTACTCTTAAGTGCACAGACAATGTCCCCGACGTGTGCGCTATTCTCTCGCTGCATGTTGCTACTCCTTACGGCCAATCCATTGAATGGGTGTGGCTGAAAACCATTGGGTTACGTCCTGCAAGGCAAGGGACAACGACGCACGCCGTGCGACGAAAATCTATCGGCCCCGACCGTGTTCCGCCCGTCCAAATTTCCACACCGGTCCTTATCGTCTCGGAACGCGTCGCCTTTTGGTCTTCGACATCATCCAGAGTGTCCATGCCCAAACGACACAGCAACATCGTTGATCCACATACGATGGCGTCGGTCGACAGACACCACCTGACTGTCGACAACATCGCCGCGGCCGTGTCAGAGCTCGGACTTGCACCCAGCCAAGAACCGCCCTTTGTCGAGACAGAGCACCGCGGCGGGCAGTGCCACGTCTTCCAGCTGACCTTTGACAAGAAAAAAGAAAGGGAAAGCCTGGCCGTCCGCCTGCCGCTGTACATGGCCGACGACGACGCCAAGATCCCGGCCCTAGAGGCTGAAGTCAAGACGCTCCAGTTTCTCGAGGCAAAGCAGTTTCCCTGGGCCCCACGATACCGCGGGTCCAGCCTTACGTTTGACAATCCCATCAGGCACCCGTTTGTCGTGTTGACGTGGATTCCGGGCGCGCCGCTCCAGTGGGACGATCATGTGCCGCAGCCACCGCTACGAGATCGCCTGCTTGCACAGGTCGCTGCGGTCCAGCTGTCACTTATCGAGTGTACGCTTGAATCTGGTAGGCAATAGATGGTCCCCCTCATATACCAAACGGGAATATCTGCACAAACCCGGAGTGTTGACGTATACGACAGGCCTTCCTGCGGCTGCCTTCTTCGAAAGGGTCATGGCGAATCGGCACAAACGCGTTGTGGACGGACAGCTCCCCGGCCTATCTGACAAGGACTGCCTTGACCAGCAACGGCTTCTATCCACTCTCCTCGGCGACGAAGGCATGTCAGAAACCGCGTTTGCCATGGATCGCGGAGACGTACAGCCGGACAACATTATTGTAGATGCCGATGGAAACATTCAGAGGTGCGTCACCTATAAAGTGGACGAGGAGAGATGTTCTCCATCTACCGCTGTTTCTCCTTCTTACTTACATCTGCACACCAAATACAGCATCATAGGTTGGGCATTTGCCGGCATGGTCCCGATCGCACGCGCCGCAGGGCTTCCACGCTTTCTGTGGCCATCCGAACGTCTCGGCTTCGCCTCCAGTCCTGCGACCCAAGGAGACAGGCAAGAATACACGGCTTCGTATGCCGCCCAGACATCCCAGGCAGCTGACTACCTGCGCCGCTGGCAAGGCGGCCAAGACGTGGACCTCCGCACGCTGTATCTAGAGCCGATCTGTAGCAAGGGCATGCACTTGAGTTTGGCCCAGATGGGGTGGAGGCCATCACTGGGGTATGGCCAGGGCCTGTAAAGCTATAATGGGACAGCATGAATTTGCATATATGGATTAGGATACGCTTCCAGCATCATCAACACTGGGCACCATATGACTCCAACAGTTCTACAACGTCGTCGTACCCGTCATCGTCCGCCAGCATCAGCGGCGTCCGGCCAAAATTGTCCTTTGTCTCGACGTCGGCGCCGTGCTCCAAGAGGAGCCGCACGACGCGCTCGCGCCCCTGCTCGGCGGCCAGCGACAGCGGCGTCTGGCCGTCGCTGTTTCTCGCTTCGACGTTCGCACCCCGTCCGAGCAGCAACCGCACGATGCTGCCGTAACCCCGAAGCGCGGCCGACGCCAGCGGCGTCAGGTGTATGTCGCTCGCCACCTCGATGTCGGCGCCTGCATCGAGAAGCGTCTGCACGACGTCCGCGTACCCCTGCATGGCCGCCGCCCAGAGCGGTGTCTGGCCCTCGTTGTTCTTCGCCTCGACGTCGGCGCCCGTTTCGATCAACAGCCGGGCAATGGATCCCGCCCCTTGGTTGGCGGCGTGCAAGAGCGGCGTCCACGCAGCCGCGTTCCGTGCCGCGACGTCGGCGCCGCCCCTGTCGAGCAGCAGCCGCGCGACGGCCTCGTGCCCGTGGATGGCCGCGTACGCCAGCGGCGTGTCGCCGTCGTCGCTCGCCGTGTTGGCGTCGGCGCCCCTGTCGAGCAGCAGCCGCGCGACGGCCGCGTGCCCGGCCTCGGCGGCGTACGACAGCGGCGTGCGGCCCAGCCGGTCCTTGGCTTCGAGGCGGGCGCCCTTGTCGAGCAGCAGCCGCGTGACCGTCTCGCCCGCGGCGGCGTACGACACCGGCGTCCGGCCGAGGGCGTCCGCGGTGGTGCTGCTGGCCCCCGTTTCGAGCAGCATCCGCATCACCGTCTCGTCCGCGGCCGCATACGACAACGGCGTGTAGCCGCCGTCGGTCGTCGCGTCGACGTCGGCGCCGTGCTCGAGCAGCAGGCGCACGATGGCTACGTGCCGCTGCTCGCTGGCGTGCATCAGCGGCGTCATGTTGTAGGTACCGCGCGCGTCGACGTGGGCGCCGCGTTGGAGCAGGAAGCGCACGACGGACGTGTGGCAAAAGTAGGCGGCGGCCGTCAGGCCCACCAAATCCTTGGCGTACGGTCCATATGTGCCCTGGCGGTAGATGCGGGACCAGGCCAGATGGCTCTTGGCCTGGGGGTCGCAAATGTCCGACGCGAGCGGCACGATGTCGGCATCGTCGGCAATGTCGGCCTCGCGGAAGTGCAAGGCCCAGTACGACGCCGCGTAGTCCAAAAACGCGATGCGGGGGTCGTCGTACCCGTCATCCAATGTGCCAGATGCATCGGACTCTCCTGCAGAATCGGTCGAGATGCCCGTGTCCGGCGTCACGTCATGCAGATAGAGCACACACAGCTCCGCCAGGACGGTGTGTGCTTGGCGGGCGGTGATGGAGTGGTGCCAGCGCAAACTGGATGGCGACAACGACGCCTCCGCCAGGAGAAACTCGCGCGCCGTCTGGTGGAGAAAGTACACCTTGCCGTGGTAGACGGAGAGGAACAGCCCGCACCACGAGCGCAGATTGGGCTTGAAGTCCTCGTCGTCTTCCAGGTCCAGGTCGTCGAACGCATTTTGGCCGGCGTGGTCGTCTCGTATGTTCATGGCGACGTTCATTTCCGAGAGCGTCAGCGGCCGTCGCGCCGCCAGGACAATGGTGAGCGCTTTGCGGGCCTCGTCGTGGTTGCGGGACTTGTTGAGAATCTGCTCGTAGGCCTCGGGGACGCTCGTGGGCAGCGTCGCCACGGCCGCATCCACGCCCTTGACCGTCTTTCGGAAGCTCTCTGTCTCGAGGCGGTCGAACACGAGGTAGACCCAGAGATAGGTCCGGTGCGAGACGGCCAGCAGACTGTCCGTCAACCGCTCCCGGACCGCGGCCGGCAGCTTCATGCGCTGGACCCGGTACTTGATGACATGATTCACTTCGGCGCCGATGGCGTCCGACTGTTCCTCGCCGGGGATGTGGACGCGCGGAAAGGCATCCACCAGGTCCGGGTCGCCGTCGAACTGGGACACGATTTGTTCGTACGGCCGGCTCGTGAGGAGCAGCTTGAGCTTGGGACCGGTCGCCTGGGCCTCGTCGCCGCCGTCGAAGTCGAATTGGTCCTTGAGGCGCCGGATCAGGTCCTTGAATTCGTCTTCGGCGCATTCGTCGAGGGCGTCGAGGACGACGACGACGGTCCCGGCGCGGGCGTCTCGCACGGCACGGTCAAAGATCCTCCAGAGTGACTCCGTCGCATGCACGAGTTTGCTTCCGTCGCGAGCGTATTCTGGCACGGCATGCTCGATCAGGGCCGGGTTCTGCGCAAAGAGCTGGTGCAGCAGTGCGCAGAGGGCCTGGCGCACCGTGTTTTGGTCCTGGTCCTTGAAAAAGAAGTAGCAAATGGTGGTGGCCGTGGCCGACTGCGGCAGCGCGTGGTCGACCAGGTACTTGGCCAAGACGGACTTGCCACAGCCCGGATCGGCCGAGACCAGCAGCGGGCCGCAGTCTTGCTCGCGCAGCCAGTGCTGGAAGTGGTCGTGCGTCAGAAACCACTGGCACGTGCCCTCCACGCGGTCTTCCACGCGGTTCTTGTACCACTCGTACGTCGCGTCTCTGTCGCCCGACGTCAGGCGGAAGACCTGGTGTATCGTTTCTTCCTTGTCCGACAGCGCCCGCTTGGCGGCGTCTTCCTGGACCGCAAGCTGTTTCTGGGCAATGTCCAGGTGCTTCTCGGTGGCCCTGGTCTGCTGCTTGGACACGGACAGCAGCTCGAGCATGGTCTCGTTGGATGCGCTGCTCGACCTGTCGAGAGACTCGAGCACCTGCCGCGACACCAGCTCGTTGATTTGCCTCAGACCCCCGTTGGCAGCCGCCTCCAACCGCTCAATCTCCAGTCTCATCGCCTTCCATTCTGTCGGCAGAAATGTATCTTCGGCGTAGCCTTTGAGACGGCTCTTCTGGTAGAACCGCAGCACGCTCCGGATCTGGAACTCGAGAATGTGCTGGTAGAGGTCGACGATGCTGCTGCTGGCCTCTCCCATCAACGCGTCGGTAACCCCGGGGTTTTGGCCGAGCTTCGTCAGTAACGGCTCAAGCGCGGTGTAGTAGCGCATGCGGGTGGTCACGTATGTGAACCCGTCGCGGTTGGCGTCCTCTGTCGTCTTAGCGCTTGTGAGGAGCGGCAGAACGATGCAGACACCGGCCCAGGCGACGGACGCCTCCGGCGATGCTTTGACGGCGTCACCGATCCAGTCCTTGGCCCAGAGCACAAAACCTGCGGCCTGTGCGACCTGGTCGGTCAGGACGAACTCGTGGCCGGCGATGGTGTATTTTGCCTTCTTTTCTTCGGCCCGCCGCAGTCCCTGCTGGATCACCGTGTCGAGCTGCGCATGCCGAGACGGGCTGTCGGGAGCAAGAGTCGCGTCGTTGTGTGGCGCGGCTTTTCCGGGATCTACAATGGAGAAAATACGAATTAACCTTATTTCCCCAGCGTACGGTAGCAGACTGTGACCTCGTAGTCCATACTCGCCATCTGCTCCTCCTGCGCGAGCAGCTTTTCATAGTCCCTCACCAGCTGTGCCTTGTCCTTGCCAAGGGCGTCATAGGCACGATCCCACAACGACTGCGCCGTGGCTGGCGGCGACTTTTGGCGATGGACCAGATCGACTGCGTTGTCGCCAGAACGCTCTTGTCGGTCGCTGCTGCCGACTTTGGATGCGGAAGCAACCGAAGCAGTATCAGATGCGGGGTCGGATGCGGCACTCGGCTGGGCCCGTCCATCGCTCTTTCTGTCCCGCCACCTGTGTAGCTTGTCACGGAACCCTGCCATGTCCTTTGCGTCTGAGGACCCAGATGTGCGCGATCAGTCCTGGCCGTTGATGTGTGCGATGTGTCCGGTTTGCCTTTGCAACATTTCACTGGCATAATTCGTGGCCCGGCGCGGGGGAACTGTGTTGGCAGGATGCCCTGCCAAGAAAAGCGGTAAATGACAGCAGCCATTGGACGAACGACATCCTTGCAGAAAAGCCGCAGTTGACACTTGCGAGGAACGTGGGGCCGTAGAAGGAAGTTCGTGGCCGGGAGAACAATCACTTGACAGCTACGCTGCTGAAATTACTACAGACGCCGCACAGTGCTGGTTCCAAGTGGCATCATGCTGTAATGTAAGGGGACCTCGTTTTGTCTCGTGTTTGCATTTATGTATTTATATACATAGTGTTTACTTTTAAGATAGCCAAAACATTACACAAGCTTTATGTCTGTCGCCGTGCACTAGTGGTTACCTTGTTCGTGGCGGCGTGTAAAACTAAAGACTCACTAGTCCGCACACTACTTACACAGAAACTCACAGGGGAAGACGCGCTCGAGACGATGCTTCTTATTTGCCATCTCAGGACGTCCTGGGTCCCTTCTCCTGTGGCGTCGTGCGCGCTCGTCATATTAAACACCTCCCACGATGCCCAACAAAAGATAATATTAAGTCACGTGAAACCTGTTGTTGCATAAGGAACGTGAGGGGGGACACGAAAGTGATGCACGTGACCATGCACGTCCGACCATCCCATCCAACACAAGTCACGGCTGTGCCTGGCAACGCCATGTCCGATGTGCGTGCCTGGCGTCCATGACGCCCCCCACGCCCCTTGCACCCGTTGAACGTCCTTTGCTCAACCCACAACCGTTCGCTGCCTCTTACCTGTTTCCGCCGGGGCTCATTCTGCAATCCACTCCACCCACGCCATGGACTCGCCTACGGCAATACCGCCTTTCGACGGCGAGGACGCCGAGCGCGTGTTTGCGCGGAGCCGCGCGCACTGGCAACAGGCACTTGCACAGGCCCGGGCACTGCCCAGCACGGTGGCAGCTGCGGCGCCCAAGGCCTTGAATGTCGAGCGCACGCTGTTCCGCACGCCGGCGCTGCCCGAGACGCTGCCGCGCGGCGCCGACACGATCCACGGCATGCCGTTCTGGACGGGGGCCCCCCGCAAGCCGTGCGCGCAGCCGCATCTGCAAGGGCCGAAGGAGACGTTTGCGCTGCGGGCGAAGCACCGCATCCGCGTGACGGTGGCGCCGGCGGAGAGCACGTCGTTTTCGCAGTGGCCGGGCACACCGCACAATGGCGTGGCGTGGCTGGCGCTGGGCTGGGCCTATGTGCTGAGCGCGAGCCTGGCCGAGCGGCAGGGACTGTGCCTTGAATACCGTGGCGAGGATGACGACGGCGTCGATGGTCGCGTTGACAGTGACAGCGGTGGACAAAGCGACAGCCCGCAGCAGACGGTGTCGCTCTCGTACGCCACGCCGGCCGAGCGGAGGTGGTGGCGCGCCGTCACAGGGCCTGGCGCTGGCTGGGCGCTGACGGACGGCAGCCTGACGCCATGGGCCGTCGATGTGGCAGAGGAGGGCCTGGGGCGGGTCTTGGCCGCCCCAGGTGACGACGAAAGCGACACCCTAGCGGAGACACCGCCCACGGCACGCCAGGCCGCACGCTACCTCGCCCGCCTGTGCGCCTTCTTCCGCCTCGGCAGCCAGAGCTCCGCCGCGTTTGCTGCCGCGCTCACCTTTCCACTGCACCACCATACCATTGTGCGTGAAGAGAACCCCATCTGCTTACCACGACCGCGATTGGGCATGATTGGTGGTGGTGGTGGACCGGGCCGTGGCCGTGGTCGTGGTCGGGGACGGGGACGGGGGCGGGGACGTGGGCAGGGACGTGACCGGGTTCTGGGCCGTGTTGGTAGCGTCGATGATGCTGACCACGTCGGCGATGTTGACAACTGCCCTTTACCTAGCGAGTTCGCCAACCTCAGCTACTACATGTCCCTCGGCCTCGCGCCGTGGGTGGTGGGCTCAGCTCTCTGGAGTGTCTTCTGGGAGCGTGACGTGCCTTGCCACTTAGCTGGCGCCTGGATTCAGCCCGCCGCCGCCGTCGTTGTACCAAGCCTGTGGACGGACACTGGGACCATCCGGCCCGACGGTGACCTTGAGCTGTTTGCTAAAGTGCTCTCGGGGACGCGCTCGGCTCCTTTGTGGCTTGGTGTTGCGCTCTGTGGACACGGCCGTTTCTTGCAAAGCGTTTATTTGTTCCTGACCCACCTTCGGTCCGTCGGTTTTCTGGTCTCAAAACGGACCGCGGCTGCTTGGACGGGCCTACAGGAGTGCTTTTTACACGACTTACAATCGCTCCCGCCACAGGGTGCTGGCCTTGTATCCCGCGCCCATGTGTGGCGGTTGCGGCATGCGTTTAGCAGTCAATACCCTCCGGATGCGAACTTTATGTACATGCCCTTACATCCCTGGCCCCCTTTTGGCGCGATGCGCATTGAGGACGTCGAGCTTGAAATTCGTTCACATGTGGCGTGCGGCCACCGCTGGACGTATTCCCACTGGACCTGGCTGATCCCGGGCGCTGATACGGAGCAAGACGATGGTTTCTTCCTCAATAGGAGCACGCCGATGCCGCCGGCCCGGATCATGCCGCCCCCGGCAGCGCCCGATGCGCCACTGGATGCTGCGCTCGCGGCAGCCTTGGAAAAAGACCCCATTCAGGCTGCCGAGTGGGACACCATCCGCGCCATGTCGCGTCATGCCACGGAAACGATTTTTTGGTGGGCCAGCTCCCAGGTCGAACGAGGTTTTGCTGGCACCGTTTTGCCGCAGATGCCAAAACATGGCGATCGTGAGCCGCCAACCCGCAGCCCTAAACGGCCGAAATATTTCGATGCCACGTCGGTGGAAGCATGGCGAAGCGGCGTCGCGCAATGTGATGCGGCAGGCGGTAATGAGTCGCAATACGATGACATAACGACTGGGACAGGAAAGACAGACGTATAAACAGTGACATGCAATGACAGATGAATACAGTTGGCGAGACGTGGTGAAAGTAGTTTAATATTTAATACTACTATTCTATCTAACTCTGTTTGTAAATTCTGCCAGCTCATGAAACTAACCAAGCTACCGTTAAACTATAACAACTATCGCCTCCGCTTTCCTCCTGCTTTTTTTCGTTTTTCTTTCCCTTTTGGCTGCGGGCCCCCGCTGTCATTGTGTTTGAACGTATAAAACCCGCCTGTCATATACGGCGGAACATATAACAAACAGTCCTCCTGCTCACCATCCATGAATACAAACGACTTGCTCCAGTCTTCAACATCAACTGTGTACTGCTGCCCATCTGGTGCTGTGAAAAATACCTGCGTATTGTCTATCAGGAACGTTTCCACGTAAACTGGCAGAGACGCTTCGAGAGGATCATGAATCTGCGCCGCACCGAACGCACCCTCCAGGCTGCCGATTTCCTCTTGAAACTGTTCCACGCTCCAGTGCAGAGGGTCGATGGAGTCCACGGATTGTGTCCGCTCATGCTTGGATGCGCCTGGACGTCGGGCACCGATCTCTTCCGTGGCAGCAACGCCACTACTGGCCTCGCCGATTGTCTCCAGTGGTACTGAGCTAGCAGAGGCGACGGATTCATCGGCAATCCAGACAATGTCGTTGTCTGGCCAAGGAAGGCCCTTCTCATCCGCGGAGGGTGTGTAATTTGGATCCCCCGGCTCTGAGCCAAAAAACGTGTCGGGGCTGCCGCCGGGATGCATCGGGCAGCGAAAACAATCAATGTATTTTGCGGTTGAGTAATGGGCGGCCGTCGTACAACGCACCCTTTCAAATTCGCACGCTACCCATTGTCGCCCCTTCTTGTCTCGTCCCCGACACCATCCAAAGCTGTGATTGCCATTGGAGCACCCACACCGCAGGCAAAAGCCCTCTCGTTTGGAGCTGGACGACATCTGGGCAAATGTGCACATCAACCGTGGCTGGCCTATATAGGAGGTAAAGTAAAGAGAGGTCAGTTATGTTGTCCACGTGTTGACAGGATTTGTTATACGTTACCGGCATACACGTAAGATGTGTGAGGCAACTATGTGATTGATACAGTATCTTATTCTCGTGCCTTCCCGGGGGACCACGATGGGATATGACGTTCTTCATATACGTGAGCTGTGATGCAAAGCGCGCAGCTTTTAACATATCGCAAAGCATAAATAAAAGGCAAGAGGGCATCCCCCCCTGGCCAGCAGTTTCGCCCTGGACAACGAGAACACCATGTTTGCAATGCATATTGTGAGGAGACGTGTTGTCCATACGAAGCCAATGTGCAGAAATGCGTGCTGCTGCCTAGCCTGGGAGTTTGTTTGGTGATTTGCATTGGCTGTCGACGCTCTACGGGCGCCTGTGACGGCTGCATCGTGCTGCAGGTGTGTGTGGCATTGCACCATCGTTGGGGCCACGGGTGCCTACAACTGCGTGCATGTGCCTACGGCTCCTTATATGGGTATGCTTAAGGTGCACGAGGATCGCAAGATTTGGAATGAGGCTGCTTCGAAGCTGTACATATGTCTTTGGTGGCTGACACACAGCTGACAAGTTCCGTCAACTGTGATGATGCCGTGGAAGGCTCACAACGCGCGCTCGCCTGGGTGTCCGAGCAAGAAGCAGCCAATCTGTCATCGTATACCTCCCTTCTCTACCCCACCATGACCTGTGAAGAATTGTATATGAAACTCTATGAAAGATCTCACGCAACCCGTGTACAGGTTCACACCTGCGAAACAAGGCATGATGTGAGAATGGGCTTTTGCCAGGGGTGCTTGGGGGACTTTTTCTTGTGGTGATTCGCGTACATTGTTGGACACGGCACACAATCCGCTCTGTATACTACCATGGACGTCCTCCATACAGTCGCAGGGTATGGAGCAGAGGTGTCTTCGTTCGACAAGTCGCACCTTGCGCTCGTCGTACAGGAAATCCACGCATGTATTACTTTGCAAACGACTGGACTGAAAAACAAACATCATCGATTGCAGACATCTGGCAAAAAGGCCAGGTCCGTCAAGGTATACCTGTGCGTCTCTGGGTCCCTGCGTTTGCTACCTCCATGTCTCGCACTCATGCTCTCGTTCTTCCCACTTTCTCACTGCATCCATCAAAACTCCCAGTTCCTTCGTCAGTTGCCCCGCGAGGCCCAGCTTCTTTGACGATCCATCCTGTCACTCTGCCACTCTACCACTCTGTCCACCGGCTCCATGTCAATGTCAACACCTCACCTTCTAGGTCTCATCATGCGAGACGTCCGTCATTCAAATCCAACCAGACCCCATACGCGCCCTTGTTCTCACCGCTCTTTGCCACGAGTCGGACACTGCCGCTGGAGAATCGTCAGCCGCAGTGGCAGCTCTTCGAGCCGTGGTATCAGACCGAAGAGCCACTGTGTGTGCCACCGGGAGCGTTGCCCCGGGGATGCGTCCCTTTCGTCAACTCCTTTATAAGAGCAACGATATCTTCCACACCGCGTGCTTGGTCAGGCTTGAGCGTGGGCGTGGATGGGTGCGGCCGCCGGGCCACAGGCGTCTTACGGTGAGCGACCGGCGTCTTTGTGACGCGGTGCGTCCTGGGCATCTTGTGCTGATTCGCCTTCGCCTTCTTGCCAGCTGTGGGCGTATTGTGAGCAGCGGACACGGTGGACATAGAAGGCACTGTCGATGGGCCAGCCATGGCCGTCGTCGCAGGAGATGGGTGGACAATGGCAACGCCGGTCTGGCCGCCGCAGCGACGCTTGGCCACCGGGCCGCGGGCGATGCCATCGTCGCCATGGTCCGCGGTGCCGTTGCGCGCGCCGACAACAAATCCCGCGGGCACAGGAGGCACAGAAGGCACAGGAGGCGCGGGGGGACTGTCGTCCGTCGCGTTCATAACGTGGGCGATGGACATGATGGCACGAACCGCACTGAACTCGGGATCATACAGGCGAGCGGAGGGCAGGGGATGGCGCGCGGGATCCGTCACCGTCGCTGAAGCCACAGAGATAGAGTTGGTCATGGTGGTGGCAGCCGCGTAGTGGCCAGAGCTGGGGATACGACGGACCGCGGCCATGATGTTCTCGGCCGCGGCACGGTCTTCAGCGGACGGGGGTGGAATGCCAGACGCATAGCCGCCAGGGGCAAACGGGACGACGGCGGTTGACCTGGTCGGCGTCGAAAAGCCGTGGGAGGCAAAAGACCCGGCACGGAAAGAAGCGCACGCAGAACCGTGGCCGGCGGAAGCAGAATGACCAAGATGCACGGTGCCAGCAGGCACGGGAGGAGCACGTCCACCGGAGGGACCGCCGACAGGGAAAGGCGAGACGATGGCTTCATTGCCCTGCTTACCGTCCCTTTTGTCGTCGGCCTTGCGGGTGCCATTTCCATTTGCAGGGCTGTCTCCCCTCTTCCTCTTTTTGTTTCTGCCGCCGCGGCGGGACCGCTTGGGCGAGGCGACGTCGGCCTGTATTAGGGGCGTGGCGTGCTGGCCGTCGATGCCGAGTTTCTTCTTCAAACTGCGCCACACTCTGCCAGCATGGCTCTTACTGGGGAGGTCGCATTCTTTGTAAAGCTTTTCCAAGTCCAACTACACAAGGGGATACGATGTTAGCGGACGTTTTGAGACAATGTGGCAAGAATAAAAAGTGCTCAAGCCGTCACTTACGATTGGAACCCGGTCGACACAGGTCCACGCCGTGAGCAAGATGTTCTTCTCGCGGTCGTTGAGGCCAGCCACGCCTGGGGCAGAGGCCGGCTCGACGTCTGCCTTTACGGGAGGCATCGCCGGCCGTAGGCGGTGGACGTGTTGCGGACGAAAGGTTCGATTTCCAGCAGCGTGTCCCGGTTCGTGAGTTGTGGAAAGCACCTGAATAGCAGCGAGATAATGAGGGTTACAATGAGAATAATTGTAAAGTACAGGAGATCGTCAATGTGTGCTTGGAAGTGCGTGGGTTTGCTGAAAGTCTGGAGCAGTTGTGGTTGTGGTCGGTACTGGGTATGGTAGAGAAGGTGGATGGGAGAGAAGAGCAGAGGGAATAGCAGAGACGAAGAAGGACGAGGAAGGCACTTTATATAGTCTTGTCGTCGGATGGAAAAGGGGTGCAGAAAAGAAACAGTGAAACGGAGAGCAGATGCTGAGAGGAATCTGGGTGGATAGAAATTCACAATGTCAGGGAGTGTACGGTACTGGTTTTCAGACTTTGTGTGGACTTGTTCTCGGCCCAGTCACTACTTGACAGGAAACATGAGCATCAGACTCTTCTCACGTCGTCTCCCATTACCACTCTGTCCCTCTGGTGGACATAAAAAGAAAATGATAGGTTCCTAACGTCTACGTGGCCGGAAGCGAGCGGAAGGAGTGATCAAAGTAGGAAGGAGCGAAATGGTCAAGAAAGCCGCACCATTTGCAGGCCAGAAACCAAAGCCGAGTCCGGTCTGTGAAAGAGCCAGGGCCTCCACGGCGACTGAGGCCATAAAACAGCCGAATGCCAACGCGTAGACACAGACGTAGACACAGACGACGCTTCTACGGTATGGACTGCGATGCACAACACCATTGCCGTCGCTGCACGGACGGAGCTACACCAGAAAAAGGCATTCCATAATGTGCGGCAGCGCAACACATGCAAGAGGACCTTGGCTAGGCCCGTTGATCCTTGTCTTGCATACGTTGACCGTGCTAAAATGGCCTTTGCCCCTTGGGCTTGTCTCTATTTCGTTTTCTTCGAGGTGGACAGCCCAGGCTCAAGAGATTGTCAGAGGAACGTGAAATACAGTCCCCGGTTCTCACACACAGGACAAGAAGTATCTCGCCCGTCTCGACTTTCTGTCAGACTGGCCCCTCCCCAGATCAGCGTTTGCTCGTCTTGTCTTGGGCTCTGTGCACTCGTTTGTTGCATCGGAAGAAACATAGAGGGCGGCTTCTCAGCGGAGGCTGACAAGAAAATATCCTCCAGGACCTGTCAAGAGCCACGTCTATCCGGCCCTACCGTCGCCTCCAAAGTTGACGGGCTTTTGGTCATGAGAAGGACACCAAAATGGAAGCTCGTTGCACGACGCAGCACCATATACCGTCGTTATAGTCAGGTGTGTTTACGACGGTCACGTGTTTTTGTTTTTGTGACGATGTTTCTCAGAGCGACGAACAACAGCAGCGAGCGCTTGAGCTTGCCAGCTCCGTCTACCGAGAGGCTGCTGATACGGCCCTTCGAGTTCAACTTCTCGGTTTCATACCTGCTGCCGAAGTCTAACAAACGCAGACTATAAACCCTCCCTGGTGTGGCTGCAATTCTTGGGCACATTGCGAATAACGTTGGCCAGATGGGTTCACCAGGCCATGGGCGCGTCTCTATTGAACAGGCAAGGAGAGAGTATGGATGACAAGCATGCTGTCGTGACGAAACGTCCACGTCTGATTAATCTTCAGTGCAGGAAATCAAACACGCGACCAAAATACCTCCCACTTCCAATCTCCTTTCCTTCCTATTCAACGAAGACAACTATAGCCCGATTTGATACGTCCAGGCGTCTAAAAAACTACGAACCAGGGTCGTCTATAAAGTTGTCCTGCTCCGTATGTCACATATGGGCAGCAGTGGACTGAACTCTTGTTGTGTAGATGCATGCCGTATAGTATCGTGCTGTCTGTGCTCTGTCGACTCCTACTACTTATCAATCCACGTTGAGGATGCACCATTGCAGCCCCCATTCCAATCTATCCGAAGCCCCCCACCCACCCTACTCGTCCTTGGCAATCTTCTTCCGGTACACCTTGGCAATCACGTCCGGGTTGGGCCCCAGGCCGCCCGCCTTGAGCACGTCCAGCTTCGACACCTTGACCGACCGCACGGCCGGCGCCTGCGCGCGGATGGCGGCCGTGATGCGGCTGACCTCGTCGTCGGGGATGTCGCCGCCAAAGAGGACGAGCTGGGGCACGGCGCGCTGGTCGGCGGGCTTGGCGGCGTTGCTGCCGAGGCCGGCGGCGTTGGCCGTCTGGAGGTTGCCGCCAAAGAGGGCGGGCAGCTCGACCTCGGCGGCGGCGAGGTCGAGGCAGGTGTGGACGACTGGGGGGTTAGCAGAAGCACGGGCAAAGAAAAAGGGAAGGCAGAGATTGGCCCACCATCGTAGTCCGGCAGGAGACGCTCGCGGACGGCCTCGGAGACCTTGGCATCACGGCCGAGGCTGGCGACGGGGATGGGCGCGGCCATGGTGAATGGGATGAGCGGTGTGTTTGTGAGGAGGTTGCAAGCGGGGACGAGTAGTTTTGTTCTGTCGCGAAAGGTAGTGTCGAGATGCTGGCCTGTCTTCCATCCATCCACGATGGCCTCTGTCGTCCTATTTATATTTGTCGGTGGTGACCACTGGCTACTCAACACGCAGGACCAGCAACAACGCCAGCGACGTTCGGCAACCCCCGATTCATGCCGTGCCAGCCAATATTCAACGCCATGCAAGGCGGCAATCATCACATGCAGCAGATCGCATGGATCAGCTACGGGTCGAGGACATCATATACGGGCGTCTATAGCATCGCGGACACACCAGCTCCCCAACGGACTACGACCCCGGAACATGCTACGAAGTATTTCGAGACCCGAGGCCCACTGCGCCGCACAGACACCTCTGCAGAATGGCCACAGTGCACGTCATTGAGCTTGCATCGTCACATTCATGCACGGCTCGAGCTGCCCTCGTCCTTGACGTAATCTTGCGATGACGACGTTCCGACGGACACACCCACCTCCAAATTAAATCGGAGATATTGTAGACGCAAGGAACGCTATTGTCTGCATTGCGGTCTTCCATTTGCAGACGATGGGAGAAGGCTGTCCGTTGGATGGGCACGTACGATTCCCCACCGGCTCATATGTCGCGGATCGCCTTGGGCATTCAATTTCAATATTTATGCTTTGGGGAGGTGGAGGACTATTAGGTGGAGTGCAACTTCATTTCGGTACCGAAAGCGCAGCATGGACGCCGCCGGTACAATGGACAGTGTCCCTGCTCGATTCTGGATAAATTGGCCCAGTGTCGAGCCTGGGTAAGGGTGGCGTGGCTGTGGGCGGCACAGAGGGCATTTGCCGTGCTTACAGTAATGCCGCAAGGCACCATGCCGTATGATGGCACTGGTGATATTCCCATTCCAAGTCAACATGCCCCAATACGAGAGTTAAGAATCGCACGTTCTATTCCACTCGCACTGCGAGATTCTTTTCCTCGTCCATTACCCCCTCCCCCCATCTACAGCCACACGGAGAACCACCGCGCCGCCTGCAGGAACGCCTCCTCCTTGGCAAACTTTTGCCGCGCATCCGTCACGTTCACCCGCACGCCGAACCCGTGGCTCGTGCCCCCGTACACCGCAAAGCTGTACTCCTGGCCCGACTGTTGCAGCAGCGACGTAATCTCCGTACGCCGCGCCGCCGGCATCAGCGCGTCCGTCTCGGCCGCCGCGACGCTGGCCGGGCCCTGTATCGCCGCGATCTCGTCGTCGCCCAGCAGGCTGGGGTGCGCGGCAAAGATGGCGTGCGCCTTGTGCCCTGGCTGAATCGACGGCGCCGCCAGCGTCAGGTTGCCGCCCGCGCGGAAGGCATACCGTCCGCCGAAGCAGTAGCCCGTGGCGCCGATGCGGGTGATGCCGAGGCTGCGGAGGTAGGCGATGCCGGCGGCGACAATGGGGTCGGTCTGCGCGGGGCCGTGCTTGTCGAGGAAGGCCGTGGTGTTGAACCCGGGCACGTTGATGTCGCCGGGGGCGGGCGTGCCGTTGAACAGGTCGGGGGCCACCGTCAAGAAGCCGGCACGGGCAAACGAGTCGGCGAGGCTGTGTTGGCGGTCAGTGCGTGTGCGGGTGAATGGACGTGGCCTTGCACAGAGTCACAAATGGGGTCTTACAGCTTGTTCTCTGCCAGCTGGATGCCAAAGACGTCGGTCAGGTACAGCACAGTCTTCGTGGCATTGCCTTGCGGCTTGGAGATGTACATGTCGAAGCCATTGTGAGATTCTACTTTGCCGACGGGCGTGCCACTGTGCGCGACAATGGACGTGTCGGCGACGGGGCAGTTGTGCGCCCAAGTCGTAGCGGCTGCAGCGCCGAGGATCGTGAGCAGATACGGAAGCATGTTGCGGTTTGGCAAGCTGGTGACTGTACGTTGGTTGAAGTGATTGTAGACAAACGTACAAATCGTCGGAGGGAGGTCGGCCCTTTTAAAGTTGCCTCGTAACAACAGGATGCCCCGAACTGCAAATTTCTTCAGCAACAGTCGAATCTACGGTGGCGGGGGAACGGCCACTGCGGTAGAATCGTAGGCTTCGTGATTTCTCGGCAATGCAGCTGCTCATATTGCATATTGGCGGTCCGTGTCCGACGCTCTTCCTGAAATTCTCTCATCTCGTTCGTATCTTTTCGTCGGGTTGCGGGTAAAGGGAGCATGGACGTAAGAACGAGCTGTGGGCTTGCATCGGTAAATGAGGGAAATGAAAGCGGGAGGTCGCCGACTTGTGACACACTGCGTAGCCAAGAAGTTGCGTTTGGACCTCGAGCAGTTGTGACTGGTAAGATATTGGCTAGACATGAAAACGGAATAGAACGTCAAGGAATCCAGTGGATTTCAAAATGTTTGCGTACAGCCTTTGTCCAATTCAAGAAAATATACCTTTCCAATACGATTATCGACCGCAGCGTTGAGGGTCAAGTGGTATCAAACAAAAATAAAAATGCATCCTAGGCGGGGGAATCGCAACTCGTAGAAGCTCCATCATCCCACGCACCATTGTCCATCCCATCCCATATCTACCTCTCTATTGTGAGTCCGTTTGTCAGAATAATATAGACAAATACTTTTGTATACCGTATAAAGGACGCCGTCCTGTCCAAAGGAAAGAAACCCATAACAACTCCGAGAATGCTGAGCGAGTGAAAAAAAAAAAAAAAAAAAAAGAGAAAAAAAAGAAAAGGCGAAAGAGGCAGCCAAGGAAAAGAAAAACGAAAAACACTGGCTGCCCCCCACTGCTGTAACACAAAGAGAACGTAGAGGTATCAAAACAAAAATCATAAAAAATGAAATAAAAGAAAGGACACCCAGAACAAGCCCACACTCATATCCGCTTCACCACTTCGCGCTCCAGCAGCTCGACCTCGCCCGTCTCGGCCAGCCGCCGCCGCTCCATCACCCACCGGCTCTCGCCGCTCTCGGCCTCTTCTTCCTTGACGTACGATATGCTGTCCGAGGACCCCTTATGGCGGTGACCGTGGCCTCTACCCGGACGGCGCGACGACATAGGAGGAATGGGCGGCGGCGGACCACGGGCGGGGGAAATGGGTGATGCGCCGACCGTAGGTTGTTGCTGTGGCTGCGGCTGCGGCGGCTGCCGTTGCTGTTGCTGGAGCACCTGTTGCTGCATCTTCAACCACTCCAACTGCTTCTGCATCTGCTCCGTCTCGCGCGCCTTGACCTGCAGCTGCTGCTCCAGGTCCAAGACCTCCGAATCGTGCATCTGTTTGAGGCGCAGCTGCTGGCGCTGGTCCTCGGGCAGGACGGTGCTGTTGGTCTCGCTGGTGGTGGTGGTGGTAATGGTGCCGTAGCCGCCGCTGAGCGGCAAAGGGCCGTGCATCCAAAGCATCGACCCCGAAGCCGAGCTGATGGCACTCTGGCCGCCCGCTCTGTCCGACGGGCCCGCCATGGCGTGTGCCACGCCATCCGCGTCGCCGGCCTCAGTCGACTCCAGCATCTCGTCCTCCTCCTCCATGACGGGAGGGAAACTGCTGGCTGGGGGAATCGGCGATGTCGGCAGTGGCAATATGCTGTTACCACCATAACCACTTCCACTGCCGCCACCGCTCGTCACGGGGTGCAGGCTCGTCAGTGTGGGGCTGCCGCCGTCACTGCCGTTGTCCGAATGGACGTCGCTGCTCGCAGCACCACGAGGCGAAACACTCATGCCGCCTCCGCCGCCACCCGAAGCCATGCGGTGGTGGTACTGCGCTGGCAGGGGATACTGCTTGGAGATCAGCTGCAGCTGCGACGCTGTCGGTCCAGGAAAGGGCGACGAGGCGTTGTCGCGGTCGCCGCGTTCGCGGAGGTCCTTATCCTTGCTCTGCGTGAGCATGGGGCTGCCCTCGCGGCTCGAGTTGACACTGCTCCCGCCAAAGGTCCGGCTCCGCAGGCGCAGCAGGGCCGACAGGCTGAGGTCGCCGTTGTCGCCCTCGGCCAGCAAGGCGAGCTGCGCCAGCCCGGGCGAGCGGACCTCGCTGCTGCTTCCGTACGGCGGCACCGCCAGAGACATAACACTGTTACGGTTAGAGTACTCGGAGCGCTCTGTGATGGGCGTGAGGTTGGGCTCGCGGGACACAACGCGGCCGGACGTGCTGCGGCCGATGCCGTCGGGAATGAAATAGCCGCCATTGGCATACTGCACCCGGTCCTTATCCGCGTTGTTGTTGCTGTTGTTTTTGTTGTTATTGCTGCTGTTGCTGTTGCGTGACGACGACTGCGGGAGCGGGGCCGAGTAAAAATTGAACTCTTGGCCGTAGAAGCCATCCATGTCGTTGGCCAGAACCTCGGCGTTCGCTTCGGCGATAATAGCGTCGTCATCGAGATCATAGTCGTCCATGTCCTGCGTGTAGGCGCCAGTGTCGTCGTCAAAGTCGTACTGATAGTCCATGTCGCGCTCACTAGTAAAAGCGTATGCCAGGTGGGAGGCGGAACCCGGCAAGCCCGCTAGACCTCCTCCATCCGATCCCAGCACTTGTGCAACAGTGGCGACGGGTGACGAAACCTCGACGGCGCCGTCGTCCGCGTCCAGGGCCTGCCCTTGCACGCCCAGACCTGTACCGCGAATGTCATCCATGTCAAACGCCGGCGGGGAGCTGGTCGGCTCCGGAGAGAAGCGGATCGACGACGAGTCGCGACGGAACTTACCCGAGGCGGCAGCCTTATAGGCAGCGGCGGCCAGGGCGGCCTGGTAGGCATCAACGCGCTCGGCATCGGTCATGATAGGCGGCAGCTGCCGGCGGAGCGCGGTCAAAGAGTCTTCGCTCTTGCGGACCTGGGCAAACTGAGAGGAGAGCATGGGCATGGACGGGGAGTCTGTAGTCTGCATGGACTGCGTCGAGAGCGCCGGTCCGCTTCCTTCATTTCTGTCATTCCTGCCGTGTGCCATGCCGGCCACACTCATGGACGTATGCGCGGTCGACCCGGCGTCTGGCGACTTGTCAGACAACTCTGATGATGGCACTTCGGATTCGTGCCGTACTGAGGCCGAGGCTTGGCCAGACGAAGCGGCTTCGATAGCTGCCGCCATGGCGGCGCGTTGAGCCGCTTGGGCCGCGGCAAAGGCGCCGGGGATCGGACGACCGAATTCGTCCGTATCGTCGAGGTCAAAGATGGACTCGTCAAACGCAGCACCCGACCGCTCTGTCTGGCCAAAGTTGAGCTCGTCGGCTAGGCCCTGGTCGTAGTAGAGATCGTCGCCGTCGGAGGTCAAGTTCAGCGCAGAGCTGGACTGTGCTACGTTGTTGCCGTCAACAGTCTTTAGCTGGGGCTGCAAGGTGACGGTCGGCTCGGCATTGTCGAATTCGTTTTCGTACTGGGCCGTGTCCTCGTAGGAGTCGTCACCTCCGTAGTCGTCAGCGTCGAACTCTTCGTAGTCGTGCTCCTTGTAACGTGCTTGTGCATCGCCACTCGATGGCGAACGGTGCCGCATATTCAGTTTGTCGACAGTGTATGTGTCCGCGCTCGCCCCAGTGCTTGACACAACGTTATTAGTTCCACTGTAGCCAGCCGTGGTGCTCACCAAGGCCATGTCGTTGTCGCCGTGGGCATCGAGAGGCAAGAGCGACGAGGCCGAGGGAGGGTAGGTTTCGGGTGTCGCATCCATCGTCACGGCAAAGCCAATCACGCGGCCGGTTGCGTCACGCGGCGTAGCAGTAACACCAGCACTGGTTGGGCTCACCATGGACGAGGCGGGGTTGGAGCGCTGGAAGACGAAGCCCGCAAAATTCTCTTGGTCGTTGTCCGGATCCACACCTTCTGGGTCGTCGTCTTCGGCCTCGACGTGCAGCGTGGGTTCATCATCAAGACGCAGCCCGCCGAGACCGATCTCAGCAACGTCCTCATCGCCCAGTCCAGTATGAGGAATCTCTTCTTCGTCATCGTCCTCTGTGCGGAACAGATGGGCATCGTCTTCTTCGTAATCGTCGGCGTCGGCGTTGACACCAGGTATGCGCTCTTCGAGGCCGTCGTCGTCCATCATGGCGTCGTAGTCGTAGCCATCGTCATCCAGGTCATCGAAGCGCGAGTCGCGCGGGCCCATGCCATCGTCATCCGAAGAGCCATCCCCGCCGCCTGTGGCCTTTTTCTCGGCTTGCTTCTGCCGGTGCCGCTCCTCGAGCATTTTTTCCTCGCTGGCCGAGCCAATCATAAAACTAAAGCGGGAGGAGGTGCTCTTCATATGCTTCGGCATAGCAGACGCAGTCACCGAGGCCACCGACGCGGGCGTGGTGGCCGAGGTCGATGGTAGGCCGCTGGTGGTATCGTTTGCGTCGGCGTTGTCGGTGGTGTTGGTGTTGGGAGACAGGTCGTCGGACAAGGACACATTGTGCGATCGTGTGGTGCCTGTGGAGGGCGACGACTTCAAGAGGGACGCAACATCGGCCGAGACGACACGCGATCGCGCAGACGTCGACGCGCTTCGCACAGAGGACGAGGAAGGGCCGTCGCTGGTGGTGGGTCGCTCTGGTAGGGGCTTCTCGCCAAAGGAAAGCGTGCGGTTTTCCTGCAGAGTTTGCAGGGTGTTCTGGGAGGGCATGCGGATGGGGCCGCCTCGCTGATCCGCCATCGGCTGTGGTTGCCCCTGTGGTTGTCCCTGTGCCTGTGCTTGCACCTGTGCTTGTGCCTGTTCGTGTGCCTGTGCGCGCACCTGTGGCTGGGCAAGACCTTGTCCTTGTCCTTGTTTTGGTAAAGGGGCCACATACTTTTGTGTTGCGTCTGGTGTAACCGACGAGTTTCGGCTGGACGGGTAGGAAGACGAAGAGGACGCCGGCTGCGGTGTCGAGTGAGACAGTCGTGCGGAGCTTGTGTCTGACGACCTCGGCTGCGACGTCGGCGCGGTGTCGACGCCGCCAGCGCCGGCATTTGAGGAGGAAGAGACATTGTTGGGGATCTGTGAAGGCATGGGCGCGTGTTTCGACGACGAGCTGGTCGCCGAATTCGGTCGGGGGCTGCCACCGACATTGGCAATGGCAGCCATAGCCGCCGCGGCCGCTGTCGATGTGGTGACCGCAGGCGCATCCGGTGGCACCGCACGGCGGGGTCCGGGCGCGCTGAAGTCGTGAACGCGTGTTCCACGGATGGGCACATAAACAGGCCCGTCGGCGTTGGCGTTCGACATACCGGCGACATCGGAGGCACCTGCCCCGGTCTTGCGGCGGCCAAGCAAAGTAGACACGGGGTTTTTCCGCAGAAAGGGCAGGCTCTTCTTGGTCCGGGCATTCGCAGCAGCGGCCGCGCTCGCCGCGCTGCTGCTTGCTGCACTGTGGGAACTCCTGGAACTTTGGTTGTATACTTCATTGGCGATATTTGCGGCCGTTGCTGCCGCGGCTGCGGCTGCGGCCGCGGACGACTTGAGATCTGTTGGTGTGACAAAGGACGTGGCTGACTTACTGCCCGACCGAGGATCCCTGCTGCCGTTGCCGCCTTGTGCTGATAAATATTGCCGCGATGCGAGGTTCGTGTTGATCGGCGGCGGAGGTGGTTTAGAGCGGGACATGCGTCGTTCGGGCGTGCCGTACACTGAAGGCGAGGACATGGCTGTGGCTGTTGGCGACGCTGCCGCGTTGGACAGGGACGAGGACGGCCGCTTCGACGCATTCACCGTTGCTGCTGTTGCCGCGGCCGTCGACAGATCTTGTGCACCTTGCCGCCGAAGATTCGCCAAAGCAACACCGCCGATAAACCCGGAGTCGCTCGTTGTCGCCGGCTGGGGCAGGGGAGATGGTTCGTTGACCTGAGGTGGAGAAAAGGTTCGGGGCGTCGATTGCACGTTCGACTGTGTCGGTTGGTTAGGAGTTCGTCGGTGGCCGAGCGAGGTTGACGGGGCGGAGTATGGCGCGGAGTAAGATGGGCCAGAGGGAAGGCGATTCGGGTTGGCGGGCGGGTCGCTGAGGAAGTTGTAGTCGGTGTTGGACGAGGTGATCATGGTAGATGCGACACGAGTGATCGGTGGGAGAGATGGAGGCGCGTTGGACACGGGAGGCGCTGCCGCCGCCGTGTAGCTTGTGGTCGAAGCTGCTGCTGGGACTGCTGTATCGCCCATACTGCCCGTCGAGAGCGGCCGCTGTGAGACCGCCTGCGACGGTTGCTGCTTATGCTGCGCGGCGGCCGGTTCCCAGGCTGTCAATTGATCGGTGCCGGGTGGGATGGGGGACGTCGGCGTCGAGTTGGACGTCCCTCGCCGATGGTGGAAGCGGGAGAACATGGTTTGTAGGGCCGAAAGGAGGCGAAGTAAGAAAGAGAAGCGTAAGAGTCCCAGCAGAAAAAGCAAGCAAAAGAACAAGCAAAATCGTCACGAGGCCCAAATGGGATAGCCGGTGAGACACAGCGTGGGACGCCGTTCGAGATGCTGGGGCAACCAAACGCGCCAAAGAAGCAACGCGAGCCAACGAGACACACGAGAACAGCTCAAAATCGTCAAAATCGGCACGCTCTCGATGCAAGGACAGGGCTTCGCTCGGGAAACACGAGCAGGGCTGAGTGCGTTCGTGCCTGCTGTGCCGCCTGCCGCCAATCGCCAGTCGCCTGTGCTATTCTGTGCACCCGTTCGTTGCTTCGCTGTGTGGCCCCGGTGTTTCTCGTATTTGCAAAATTTATTGATTCAGAGGTGGGCTGTCGCGATGCCCATCGTTTTCACGTCGATCGTCCCCTCGAATTGTAACGCAGTCGAGGATAGGAGAGGGACAGGAGCGCGCAGCGCACATTGGGGAGCCGGGAGGCAGGAGCGCAGTTGGCTATGGGTGAACTTCGCAACACGGAAAGGAGCAACAAAAACGAAATGGCGACGAAAATAAAACATAAACGAAAGCAGGAACGAAGCAAGGAAGGGAAGCTGCATTGCGCGCGTCGCCCTTCTCGTTCCTTCCTCGTCAGCCCGTGTTGCAGATTCTCGCAATTTTGGCAGCACAGCGTCGTATTGGCAGGAGCAATCAACCGCAACGACGCCTTCTTCAGCGCCTTATTACTTGTCGTGCGAGTCTGGCATTGTCATGCCTGCCTCGGGGCTGATTCCGACCAATGGGGAAAGAGCCTGGGAGGGAGAAAGAGCGAGCAAGAGACAAAATAGTGGGGCACTCGCTCCAACAACAGTTCCCTCCCCGAAGTGGTTGATCCGCGAACTAATACGAGCCATAGCGTGTGGAAATGCCTGCCCAGCGCCTGGTCAGCCTGTGAAGGATTAAATTTAGAAGCAAATAGTGGGCTGTCTGAGAAGGGAATCCTCCCCGCGTAATTGAATGATACTTGACATTAGGCTCCAGATTGAGGCACTCATCCTGAGTAATACGTTAAATCAACGACATATCTCGCCTCCTGCCTTCGAGTAATCTACTGGTTGTAATACGGTCCATGTCCTTGTACCCGCAAAGAAATCAAGCTCCGAACGTCAGGGTCCAAACTGGCGGCATAGATCAACTGCTTCGAAGAGTCAAACTTTGTTCACAAAGCTGGCCGCGAAGACGTCTTTTTGCCAAATACAGCAAAGTCTCAGTGTCCAGGACCGTTTCCCGGGTTTCTACCGGCGGCTAGCCGGTGGCCTGTGTATTACCCGGTCAAGGGGAGAGTTGGACACTAAAACAATATCGCCCTCACGTTGATTTCTCATTTTCAAGAAACACTGGATTCATAATCACAAGAAAGTGAGTCCTTTGTACCTATGTAAATAGTTCAACCCAACGCCAAGACCAGCACCATCTACGCGAAATCAAAATCAAAAATCAAAAGTCAAAAATCAAATCTAAACCAAACAGAATCCAAAACATCAGCATATCCTCCACTTACTGGTGAGAGCCGTAATTGTCACGGGGCGGACCTCCATATTCGTTTGGGGGGTAGGAATAGCCAGCACCGGCAGCCTGCGAGCTCGCCGGCGGCATGGCATCATACGGTCGCGTCTCCATCGGCGGCAGCGATATGCCCGCAGTTCCCTGTGGCACGCCCACCGCCACCCATGGCACTCTGATGTAATACTCCGGCGCCGCCTGGCTTTGGCCGGACTGTGTGTAAGGAGTGCTTGCCACGTGCGCTCCCCCGGCCGACCCCGGCATGGGTAGTCCAGCAGATTGTCCATAATGGCCGTAGTTCCCGTGCTGTCCATGCTGTCCGTGCTGTCCGTGCTGTCCGTGCTGTCCGTGCTGTCCGTGCTGTCCGTGCTGTCCGTAGTAGCTCCCTTGACCTGTGTGTGCTTGTTGCGGGACATTTGGCGAATATGCTACCTCGTGTGCACCCTGCGACAGCTGTGGGTGTAGAGAACTCGGCGCCAGCGTCACCGAATGCAGCGCCGGGTCAAACTGTTGCGGGCCACGGTGCGGAGCTGGCTGGAGGGGCGGCAATGTACGTTTCTCAGACCGTGATCCATTCTTCTTCGACGCTCGGTGCGAGCGTGACTTGCGTGAATTGCGTGAGGAGGTGTGAGACGGCGGTCCCATCGGCTTTGCGGGTGTCTGTCGCTGCACGTTGGATGCTTCCGCGATTTGAGCTGCATATGAGTTTGTCTCGGCCATTTGGTGGACAAAGAGCGAGTGCTGCGGATGCGGTGCCTGCGACAACTGCTGTCCCGGTGCTGGATCGGCCGTAGACTGAGCAAGCACATACGGAACACTCTGTATGAGAGAGGCCGCTGTAGTTGGTACGCCACGCACGTTGGGATCACCATGTCCCGTGCCCACGGCCGCTATTGCGTGGCCTGTGTGCTCACCGTAAGGGTTCCCAGGCAGATCCGACGGTAAGTGCTGAAGAGAAGGGTCGGACGTTGGCACAAAATAAGATGAGGACGGTCCTGCCAAACCCTCCAGATTGCCAAGTTCCTGTCCTGGCATCGTGTACTGATAAGCACCAGTGTCGAACCGAGGCTGCTGTGTAGACGGGGCGTCTCCGGAGGCTGAAGTCTGGAGCGTTGCTGTACCGGTAATCGAAGATGCATCGGTCGAGTTGGGGAACCCATGCATGCTAACGTACGCTTGGAACGTCAAGCTCACAACGTTCTTAAGCCGGTCTTGCATTTCTTCCGCGCTACAAGTGCTGTCAAAGAGCACATCGCCTTGTCGCACTTTGACGGATAGAATTTCTTGAAACATATCGACGAATTTCTGCCTCCCATGCGATTGTTCCAAGGTGCTCATGGGCACCGCTGCGTCGTACACTTTCGATTTTGCTGTTAGCACGTTCCGCTCATGCAATTCCTACCCCCGAGGCGATCTCACACGTCAACTCACATGGCGTTGCTGGCTCATCCGCCTCTGGGAAAAGAACTCGCCAGATCTCATACCAGCGCTCCAGTTTGTGCTTTTTTTGGTTTTTCTTGCCTTCCAAAATAGCCCATTGGGCCTCACTGACCCCCTCTTTCAACGAGGGGTCGCCCCTTTGGCAGAACTCCTCACGTTGCCGGTGTTCGGTCAGCTGCTGAGCACAAGAGGCTTTGTTCCCTTTCACTTCGGGGAAAATTTGGTAGCAGCGGTCGCACTGGACTGGTGAGTGCTTCCGCCTTAAATGCTCTCTGGGGACACAGAGAAAGGTTAGCCAACGTCACACTTTACCAAGGGTATTTTGGAGCCAATCTCTCATCAATGAAACCGTTGCACCTACTTTAGTCGCTGGATCGTCGGGAAACCCGGGCCAGCACACGCTCGATACGTGTCCTTTCGGGATGAGTCTGGAGAGAAGTGTTGAATCCCGTACTTTATGGGGTCAAATTTGTGAAAAGGACAAGCTAGATATAGGTCCTTTGCTCCAGGAGGGAGTCCCAGAGCATCAGGACTATCACCTCCACCCTCATTGTCATCATCTTCGTCTTGGTCGTTGTCAGAATCAGACTGGTGGCGTTTCCTCCTTGTCACCCGTGAGGGTCGTATGCTTCCGCGGTTGGCTCGAAGTGACTCGGGAGAGCCGATACTGACATTTGTGCCGCTGTCACCGTTGTCACCGTCGACGGGATCTTCCACATCGATCTGCCAATTGTCAATCTTTTCCTGTACAGCTTTTGCTCTCAGTCTGTGGAGATATGGGATCAAAGTCACGGCCAGGCCGATATTTCCGCCCACGGCGGCCAAGATGGCAGCGTCGAAACTACCATCATCCGTGCCCTGGTCATTGTCCTCGCTGTCCTCACTGTCCTCACTGTCCTCGCTGGTACTGGGGTTGCTGTGCACACCGTCCATGCCACTGCCAAGATCGTTCGCGCGGCCATAAAGCACAGTAGGCCGCCCGGAGCGCAGTGATTGGGACACTTGGCTGAATCGTGATAGGTTCGGGCTTGGTGTCAGGTCTCCGCTTCTCTGTCCGTCTACTTCTCTGAGTGCGGTTTCAGATCTAGTCAACAAGCTGTGAGCATCGTTTTTCAAAATAATACCGCAAACGGCTCCAACACGTCACACGCTTTTCATATACATACCCACTATCAGACTCTCTCTCCGAGGCGTCGTCGTCATCCTGTCTCGAGGTGTCATCTTTTGTTCCGTCCATGCCTCTATGTTGCAATAACATCGATGCAGCAAAGCTGCTGGTAGAGGAGGGCAACGATGCAGCCATATCAGTAACAGGAGACGATGATCTTGATATCTCGCTCTCGGCCCCTGATACGTAGACGTCTGTACCTGTCTTTTCGGCTGGTACGAACGGGACTCCTTTATATGGTTCCGGTCCACCTGGAGGTGGTGCATGCAAGTGCGTGGCAAAGCCCTCCCGCCTTCCTGTGGGCTTCGATGGGAGGACCACCAAATCGGTTTTCTTTGAGCCAGGGATCTGGGGCGTCTTCTTCATGTTGTCATACGCCGTTGGCCGGTGCGGGGCCGTCTTGGGTTGTGCTCCCATGACGATGCACAACGATTATGTGTAATCCACAAGGCTAACCAGTGTAAAGATCCGATGGAAAATGGAAATAATAATAATAGAGTGAAGCCAGCAATAAGTTGGTTCCGTCTAATGACAACTTCTGGAGAAAATCGAGGAGCCATGACGCCCACGAAGTGACAGGGACCAATGCTTTTCAACACTTCTCGCGAAGGTGCTTCAACATGGAGAACTTGATATCGTGCTTGCTTCCATTGCGCTATTCTCGTCCCTGTTCAACTTTGTTGTCTTCTCAGCTGTGTGCTATTCTGAGCTCTGTGCCTCTTTTGGTCCATCGTCGCCCGGCTTTCCATTGTCTGGAATCTGCCTTTGGCGCTTGCTTCGTTGTCGATGTGTTTGTAATTGGTGATATTTCGGTGCCATCTTTCACCTCTCTTGCGTCTCGACGCAGTTGCGTCGGTGACAAGGTGGCCTGTTGCGGTCACCTTGTTTAGTTCACCCAGCGTGACCAGAGACGTCTGCATTACGGCTTGCAATACCCACTTGGTCTGGCCAACAATGAAGGAGTTTGTGCAATGTCCTATTTCAGGCACTTTGTCAAAGACACTGAGGGCAGACTCGTCAACCCATACTTCAAAGCAACATTTGCGCTCAAGGGGTCGGGGGCCATCCTGAGTACCTTTTTTTTAGAACAAAGCCGTGCAAAGGCGCTTGCTTGCTGATGTACCTCGCACAGCCTTGCTTTATGCAGACGTCGAGGGCGGCGCCTGAATGGTCAGACACGACAGAAATTCCACGCAATTGCGTTGTCTCGCAAATGTTCCGTCGTAACGGACAAATCAGAAACGGCGAATTCACTACTCCACAGTTTTGTTCAACGACTCTGCAAATCTCGCAGGCCTGCTCCGTAGTTTCCCAAAATTTGCTTCCACTTGCAGCTGTTTTCGAACTGAAAGGTCACATGGTGTTACTGGCACGGTGTCGGCAGTGCAGAAAAAGTCCGTGAAACCGAGCATCTGCAATTCCATCAGTGTGAGGGTTCTGTGTTTAGCATCGTTGCTTTGAGAAGGCCGCCATATCTGCCCGTCGAGATCATCCCAAAGAGGCGCCCACGTTCCCTTCATTGACATTCCATTACCGCGATGCTCACCTTGCACTCGTAGACCTCGCCCCAGAGCAACCCTTTCTCGCTCCAAAAACGTCCCGAGCGTGAGCCTGTCTCTGGGGTAGTCATCAACGGCGTGAACCATTGCCAGCTGAGAAGGCCGGTGCTACTCCGGCAGAAATGGAGCTGTTTAAAGTCGTTCTCCGTAGTTTTGGCAGTGTTCCCCCAAAAGAGGCTCTAAGACCTCTTTTCTGTACGATAAAGAGCTCGCATAGACCGTAGTCTTTGTACTCGGTGTAAAAGCTCATGGTCCTTTATGCTAGCTGGCAGTGTTGGCTTTGAAGGGAGAAAAGGGGGTGGTGAGGAAGAGGACGCCAGTAATCCACAGCACACAAGTGCCCGGTGACGACTGATGCTCGTCACTATGAAAGGAACCCACCAAGCACGTTTGGAAGGGATGCATTTCGTTTGGGAAGGTGCAATGGTCCGTACTTTTGTCTTGCCCCACCTGAAGGCCAACATTTTGCGGTCAAACACTCGGTGAGGGAAGAACGATGGGCACTTCAGGCCTCATTTCCAGGCCACATTTGTCCACAGGCCCCAAACTCCCACTGACGACGTCCCAATGCGGTCACCACAAGCACGCGGCTTCCTAACCGGTGTCATACCGAAATTCCGTACCCTTCGCAGCTTCCTTAACAACGGCATGCACGATAAGATGGCAAGGACGATGAGGGTCGACATGGAGCGCGGTTTCCCGCCGTCCGTGGCTGCTTCACGATGCATGGTTGACCAGTGATGAATGTCTGGAAGGTCAAGACGTCCCATCATTGACACATTCTACTCGCACGTATACTGGCACGTCCGCCTCTCGACTCACTCCTACAAGCTATCTTTGGACCTTAGTCGCCCTACCTATGAGCCAGCCACCTAAAATCCAACATCTCTATCCGATACCCGTCTATCCTACGAGATCCAGTGCATCGGGCCCAGACATGGGAAACCGGCATTCGGTTGAGCGACAACTCCGCCACGCCCGCGGCAAGCCCGTCAATGAAGAAACATTGAAGCAGCTGGACAAGGTCTTTTGCCAGAACCCCGAGAACGCGCACGACGGCGTGTGGAATGTGGTGCGGACCCCCGGCGTTGAGCACCGGCGACGTGGTCGGGATGCCAAGCAGCGCTACACACAAGCTCGAGAAGCGGTGCATCTATCTTTGGCTGCCTCTCACGGGCATCTTGTTGGCAGCTCCGAGGCCAAGAACGGTTACAAGATTGCCAGCAACGAACAGGATGCCGAAAGTCCGACGTGGGTGAACTGCGTTGGCGAGCAGGCCAACAGGCCGCTGGTGATTGTGAAGCCCGAGTCTCTCCAACAGCTCGTCGCTATTGTCACCGACGCGCACGGCCTTCAGCAGCGTGTGCGTGCCGTCGGTTCGGGCCACTCGTTTTCCGACATTACCCACTCGACCGACGCCGTGCTCGTCGACATGACCCTCCTGAAGCGCGTGGCGATGGTGGACAATGGTGAGGAAGGCATTGTCGGAACTACGAAGCCTGTCCCGGTCAAAGCGAACAAGGCGGAGACGGGTGTGCTCTCAGAGCCTGCCGGCGATGCACCGGTGACAGCCAGCAACCGCAGTCGCAGTCTTGCGCGCGTCCAAGCAGGCGTCACGATTCGGGAGCTCAACGAAGAGCTGGACAACCGCGGCTTGGCCCTCCCCAACATGGGTGCCTTCGATGGCCAGACCGTAGCCGGCGTCATGTCGACCGGGACACATGGGTCTGGTATCGGGTTCGGGCCCATGGCCGGCCTCATCCGTGCAATTGTTCTCGTTGTCGCCGACGGCACCGTCTACCAAATCGAGCCGGCCAGTTCCCATGTTGGCAAAGGGCCGCTGAGCGACGCTGCTGCCTTCCCCCGCACCATCGACGGCCTGCCTGTCGTGCTCAAACAGGATAACGACTGGTTCCGCACGGTCCTAGTTTCCATGGGCTGCGTCGGGGTGGTTTACAGCTACGTGATTGATGTGATGGAAGCCTTCCACGTCCGCGAGCTGCGATCGGCCACGCGATGGGACGAGGTGCGCAAGGAGCTTCTTCCAGAGCTCTGGACGCCGGTCGCGCCCGCGGTTGCCGGCGCCCACCATTTTGAGCTCGTGCTCAACCCGTACATGTGGTGGTCCCACAACTCGTGCGTACGTGTCGAGCGGAACCGGGTGACGGCCGAGACGCAGGCCTCAGGCGCCCGCAAAGACTGGCTCAGCACGCTCCTGGAGCAGTTTAGCATCCACTCGATCCCACACCTCCTCGGCGTGCTCAAGCGCTTCCCTGCCATCAGCCCTATTGCCATCAACCGTGCCATTGCGACCCTTGTCGAGAGCGGCCCGTATGTGGACAAGAGCTTCCGCGTCTTCAACCTCGGACCGGCCAACAGCATCAAGGCGATGGCGATTGAGCTGCACTGCGACGCCAAGCAGTGCGTTCCCGTTATCGACAAGCTGCTAAACGTGTTCCGGGACGAGGCCAAGCGCCATGAGTATTACATGACCGGCCCTCTGGGCATCCGCTTCATCGGCGCGTCCGACGCGTTCCTGGCGCCGCAGGCCGGTCGCATGACGTGCGCTATTGAGCTGGACATGCTGGTCGGGGTCGAGACAGGTGCCAAGCTCGCAAAGGACATTAAAATGCGCATGTGCACGGACAGCATCGACTCCCCGCGCGTTCACTGGGGCCTCGACATTGACCTTGTGACGGACGACGATGTGCGGTCGTGGTATCCCGACTTCGAGGCGTGGCATGCAGTCTACCGCCAGCTCAACCCGACGGGCATGTTCAACAACAAGTTTACTGATCGCCTGGGTATCAGCATTCCGTAGGGGCCTACCCACATGCGCCTTGAATAGCAATAGAATAGAATAGATTAACGAGACAATGCCAACATACAAGTGAGAGGCTGTGAAGCGACTGATATTGTCTAAATATAAATTTTAAAGTTTGAATTAAAACTTAGAAAAATGTTTTGTAGTGGATTCTCATTTATTTTGAAAAAATATTAATAAATGAATGGATAAATCATAAAATAAAACGAAAATAGACGGCAGACCTTCTTTCAAATCGATAACTAAATCGATATTTTGAATAAGAGACTGTTGTAAACATCGACCGCGTGGAAAGACGATGCGTCCTGATTGCAGGCAAGGACCGCGACAACCCTGCATTTACTCTACATTACGACTCCTTTCGGTCAAAGCCTACGATTACTGATGGGCTAAGACGCATAATGAAAATAGTCAAGCAATATTTTTAACCATGAAGATGTACTTTGGACTTCTAGGACAATGAATCAAGATGCCGCTGGTTCAGAATGCCAAATTTGAGCTTAACGTTAGCGCAGACTACATATATGCTAAAACCTCGTTCTTTGTCAATAACTAGAAACGTAAAAGGACTGTTGGTCTAGTGGTATGATTCTCGCTTAGGGCCTACCCTGAGTTGCATGCGAGAGGTCCCGTGTTCGATCCACGGACAGTCCCCAACTTTTTGCATTTTGTTCCGCCTAACTAAACTAGCTTTAAGCTTAGGCCTAATGCTAGATAGAATAGAACTGGAACTGGGCATTGGTTTTTTTTTTTTCTAACGTTACGGCGGGACACAAGATCTGAAGGTACATTTTTACTTCTTTTATTTTTTAAGCTTTCATTTTCTAGGAAGCTGTTTTTTGACGGGAGGTTAATTGTGCAAATGCGGCGAGAAGAAAACGATAAGGACTTGGGTCATACGGGGTGCTACAGCGAAAGAAGATTGGTAAGGCTAGAGATGTCGGAGCATCATTGTCTCAAAGCAGAGTTCAATTTAAGCAGCGTGTAGACGCTCTCTATATCCACTGAAGGTGTTCATATGTCGTAGCCATGGGATCCCATCGTGCATCATCCGATTTTCAGATAGGTTTTCCATTCCTTATTATATATATCCTTGTTCTTTTCCCCCAGAGGGAGCTGTGGAAAGCAAAAAGATTATCAAGGGGTTCAGTTCCCTTGAGCAACTCTCTTCTCCTATCGGTTAACGCGCTGGTCGCTCGCCCTTACCTGTAATTATGTTGATTCCATAAAAAAAAGTTCCGAGTCGCAAAGTCCCCTATTACAGACTCGTAGAACATATTACGGGACCACCCGACATCATAGAATGTAATCGCGACGCCCTTACAAGGGGCCAAAAAAGGCCAAAAAGTTGGGGACTGTCCGTGGATCGAACACGGGACCTCTCGCAAGTTGACAACTCAGGGTAGACCCTAAGCGAGAATCATACCACTAGACCAACAGTCCTTGGAGTGCTGCAGTTCCTATTGGATGCAGGCTTTGATGGAGAATGGCGGCTCCTATTGGAGTTTTTAAACCGGCGACAAGGCTGATAAAATAAAAGGCGGACGTCAAGGCGCCTTAGTTGCTGCGTTGTGTAATATCTGTGGAGTCAAACTCGCGCAGGACGAGAGGGTGGAGAAGTGCCAAGTGACTGGCAGAAATTGGCGTTTTGCGAGGTGAAAGAAGCCAAGGCGACGATTTCATCCCTCACATGCCTGTTTGCTTCCTATTTCCCGACCCGACAACAATCGTGACGTCACTTGTCGAGATGGACCAGTGCCTTGCCGTCTCGTCTCCCCCAGATCGATTCTAGCCAGTGAAAATTTGGCCTCGTGATCACTTCTTTGAGGCCTGCAGCTAAGGCTTCGCCCTGTCCGTTGGCAAATGTTCAGGGCTCCATCCAGAGTGCATCGTATTGCGTCGTATCCTTGTATCTTTTGGCCGTGCACCGTTTGGAGAATTGGAGTCTTTGGTTGGGGCAACAGCTAACGCGAGTCTTGTTTGGCAGCAAAAGACATACCCGTCGGAAAAGTAGAGAAAAAGCGGAAGCGTGGCCGCACTCCATAATAGCGAGTTAATCTGCTGGATCTGCACACCATTTCGTTGGATCTCCGGAGTACGAAGTACAAAGTAAGCTTACCGTAGAAACCGGGGTATTGCAGTTGACTCGCCTGGAGGGTAAAAGGGATCGTCAGGTCTTCCGGTCCCTGCCACACAATCACTGTTACCGTCATCGCTGCTCGTCTGAACTCCGATCCCAATTGAACCAGCCAATTCTTTCAACCGAACCGAGCAAACAGGGAAACAGAGAAGAAGGAGAAGACAGAAAAAAAAAGATGAAAAAAAACGACATACTGGCCATACGACCGCCCAGAAAGTCATTACTACGTCGCCTCCTCGCCAGCATTAGCCTGGGACAGGCAAAACGTGTGCTGCCATTCCCTTTCTGTCAGTCTCCCCCATCCGCCATCGCGAAACTAAACCCCAAAGGCCCGGCCTATCACCATTTAGCTCTCACGCACGCGTTAGCAAAAAGCGGTGCTTGCTTTCGTTTCTGGTTCCAGTTGCTGCAGCCCGCAACTCTGCTCTTGTACGATGGTAGATAGGTCGTCGTGCGGCACAGTTTCCCACCCTTTGCTGTCTTTCTGCGGGCCTTGCTGCTGTCTTACAGAACGGCTATTTCTACAGCGTGAGAACCTTGACAAGCGTCGAAACAGTGCAGTCGTGTGAGTTATTCCTGCAAAGAGTAGCTACACGTGCTAATGCCATACCAATGCCATATTGCTCTCGTGCTGCCTCGTTCTTCCCTACAGCCAGAGCAGCATCTGGGCGTCTCGTCGCCAACAACACATCACATATTGCATTCTTCGTGCGAGTGTACTGGAATCCTCCACGTCACTGAGGCCACCCAAAGCCAACCTGCAGCTCGCCAAAATAGAAAAGAGTGCAGAGATTTCTGCTCGTCCGGATCTCCGCCCTGGTCTTCGCCCCATGTGCCCTTCCCAGTCCTGTTCAAATCGTTCATTGCCCCCCTGCTTCATCGCGTGAACAGTGGCCCTCTCCACTCCGTTGACCAGCAGCGAGTCCACTCGGTTGCCGGTGCCCAGGCTCCGGCCCAAGTAGTCTAGCTGCCAATTGGCCCCTCCTCGCGAAGCAAACAAATGAGACGGCGCGGAAATCAAGGAACTGCGTCAGCGTCCCCCCCAAGCTCTACCCATGCAGAAAGGTGAGACGCAAGAACGCCGTTCCCGTACAAGTACGAATTACGGAGTATGGCGTACAAAGATGGACTCGAGGGAGCTGCAAGCCCACGCAATGAAGGCCCTCGGGACACTGGCAATTGCCGGTTCTCTGCCCTCAAGTACCCCCATGGCACTTATTTCCCTGTTTTCTGCGTCCCTTGGCCACTTCGGATACTTTTGTCTCCATCCTTCGCCATGTATCCTTTGTATTCACCTTCTCAAAACGGGTCCGTTTGACTACGGCTACGGCGCCCCCATACGAAGTATGGCGCCAAAGTGTCAACCAACAACGCACGTGTAAGATGCGCTGAAAGCGCAAGGCCAAGACGCCTCTTAGCTTCAACTTGTCCCACGGGAGGTGACATGCCAAAGCCTGGGGGCTTGCCAAAAACAGTCGGCATCACAGCGGAACGTAAAATACAAAACTGCGGCCTTGCCCGCCGATCCTGAATTGTCTGTAGAATATTTTCGTGTTTTTTTTTTCTTCCTTGGCCTTCTCATGACGACCGCTCTTTCCCAAACAACCATCTCCCTCCTGCCCCTCACGTCTTTATTTACTTCCTTCCTGTTTCAGCCTCAATGACAAGTCGCTCTTGCCCTCACCCCCTTTCCTAAACCCGGGCACCTCTCGTGACTGCCAGGATCAAAAGCAGGTCACACAACCTCCAGCCCGTACGCCACTCGCTCCCCTGTCCCCTTGAGCACCAATTCGGATTTCTTCCAGCCATGGCGGACCTCGAAGCACCCTCCAGCGCTCCCGTCCGGCCGCTTCCCACCTACGGCGAGGCCGTCGGCACTGCGCCGGAGACGACAGCCACCGCCAGTGGCGAGAGCAACAATGGCAAGATCCAGTCCGACGAGGAGCGCAAGAAGGAGGAGCAGCTCATGCGCTCGTCCGAGGGCTCGTCCCTGCGCGAGGGCATCGACATCCTCGGGCAGCAGGATATCGACCCGGCGCTGACTCAGAAGATGCACCTGGTGAACAATGTAAGCACACGCGCCGTTGGGGAGGAACGTGCAGAAGCGGGAGAGCCCGTATTGAGAACTCTACTAACCGTTCTGTCTAGGCCATTGACGACATTGGCTGGACGCCGTACCACTGGAAGCTTTTTGTGTTGAACGGTTTTGGGTGCGTATCAAACTCGGCGCCCGCCGCTCTCCCTGCTCCTTGCCGACGTGGCTAACGTACGGCCCACTCTAGATACGCGGTCGACTCGCTCATTCTCCTGCTGCAGTCCATCATTGCGACCTCGGCCTACACCGAGTTTGGCGGCACCGGCTACGACAAGGGCCTGACCATTGCCGTCTACTCGGGCATGCTGACGGGCGCCCTGTTCTGGGGCCTGAGCGCCGACATCATCGGCCGGCGCTTTGCGTTCAACGTGTCGCTCATGATCTGCTCGATTGCCTGCATCGTGGCCGGCGCCATGCCCACGTGGGCGTCCCTCGGCGTGTTCATCGCCTTCATCGGCTTCGGCGGCGGCGGCAACCTCGTGCTCGACACCACCGTCTTCCTCGAGTACCTGCCCGGCAACAAGCAGTGGGCCCTGACCCTGCTCGCCGCCTGGTGGGGCCTGGGCCAGGCCGTGGCCGGCTTCATCGCCTGGGGCTTCATGTCGCCCGGCTACCTCAACTGCAGCGACGTCGCGACGTGCACGCGCCAGAACAACATGGGCTGGCGCTACGTCATGTTCACCAGCGGCGCCCTCGTCTTTGTCATGTCCGTCCTGCGCCTCACCGTCATCCGCCTCAAGGAGACGCCCAAGTACCTGCTGGGCCAGGGCGAGGACGCCACCCTCGTCGACACCCTGCAGAACCTGGCCACCAAGTACAACCGCCCCTGCTCGCTGACCCTCGCGCAGCTCGAGGCCTGCGGCGTCGTCCTGACCGCCCGCGGCCGCGGGGCCGGCCAGGCCGCGGGCGTCGCCTCGTCTCTGCGCCAGACCGCGCAGCACTTCCGCGGCCTGTTCTCCACGCGCAAGATGGGCCTGTCCACGCTGCTCATCTGGCTGTCCTGGACGTGCATCGGCCTCGTCTACCCGCTCTTCTACGTCTTCCTGCCCACCTACCTCGCCACCCGCGGCGCCAACTTTGACGTCTCGACCTTTGACACCTGGCGCAACTACGCACTCGTCAACGTCTCGGGCATCTTCGGCCCCGTCCTCGCCGCCTGGCTCTGCGAGATCAAGCTCCTCGGCCGCCGCTACACCATGTCCATCGGCGCGCTCCTGACCAGCGCCTTCTTCTTTGCCTACACCGCCGTCCGCACCGAGGACCAGAACATCGCCTTCAGCTGCATCATCGGCTTCTGCCTCAACATCTACTACGGCACCCTCTATGCCTACACGCCCGAGGTGCTGCCGAGCGCCCACCGCGCCACCGGCAACGGCGTCGCCGTGGCCTGCAACCGCGTCATGGGCATCCTGAGCGCCGTCATTGCCACCGTGGCCGACACCAGCACGTCGGCGCCCATTTATGTCTGTGCGGCGCTCTTCATCGGCATGGCGATGCTCAGTGCGCTGTTCCCCTTTGAGCCGCGGGGTCGGCGCAGTTCGTAGACGGGGGAGGTCGGGGGAGGTCCTGCGTTGGACACGGACAGGGAGAGGAGGCGTCGGAGTGTCCCTGCATTGCATTATCGCACAATCGCATAATCTGAGTTGGGAAAGCGAACAAGCAGCATCTGTATTGAGCATTTCAGCCGCGACATGGAAGAAAACGAGAGAACCGGCCGGTCCTCAACAGACTCGGGCAGAGCAGTAGGCCGAGATGGTCGCAGTTTAGATACCCCGCGGAGGAATACACGTCGAGCGGCGTGTCTGCTCTTTTTTTGTGATATTGTTTTGCTTTTTTTTTTTTTTTTTTTTTTTTTTTTTGGTTCTCAACATACCATATGCTTTTCTTGTTCTGGGCCATTCGTGAACGCATCCCGCTCACAGACGAGCCCCGTGTTAGCCGGCCTTCCCGCGAGAAACACACTGGTACTCGCAGCGCCTGCGGTTGGCGCCGCACATTGTAGTAGCTCGTGGCGTTTTCATTATTCTGCGTCGACTCTAGTTTCGTGGCTGGCTACTCAGCACGAAAATTGCTCCCTCGAGAGCTTGGAAATTATCTTTTCGGTGAGGTAAGGAAAAGTCACGATACTTGAGGGTTGGTCACAAGCCAATGCTGTATTCCACCAAAGTATTTTCACTTCAAGCAGCTCCCCTGAACTTCTCAATGCTTCAACGGCCATAAAAGCGTCTGCATGGCGCTTGTTCGGCATGGTTGCAGCCTCCGCATTCCCTCCTCCTTCTCCGATTATCTAACCTCTCCGATGTGACGTGTCGATGTGGCAAGCCTAGCAGATTTGCCGTCAAATAATGTATGGAGTGTTGGCGTGTCGGAGCTGGGAGGAACGCGCTTTTGTCACGAGAGCAAGTGATTTGTTTTCACAAGTCAAAACCCCAAAACCACGGACCCAATGTCTCTTTTCGCATGTTGGCCCGAGCCCACATGAGTTTCTTATTAGGTAACAGAAAAGCCAACAGGTCCCGTTCGTTTGCGGCGATCTGTCTGGGGGTCGGGGGAATGGCGGAGAAAGGTGACCTGGAGACCTCCAGGATGGAGAAAAGGACCCTGACTTGACAATGTCGATTCTTTTTGCATGTTTTTCCCCCAACAATACGTGTGACCATTGCATGTCTGAATGTATTGGAAGGGCAAATTTGCTTCACTTTTCTCCTGTGCTGAAGTCGACGCTCGTGTCGTCTGGTCCCAAAGCACTCCAAGGCAGTTTATGACTCTCACGATAGGCCGGGGTTGCATTCTCAGGCTCCTCTTCATCACATGTCCTCCATTTCCGGATCTCTGCTCGTGTGTCTTCCTTTTTGCCTTGTTGCGATCTGGATTCTGACAGCAGCAGGCATGGACACTTGGAGCTGCAGACTTGGCCTGTCTCCACAAAATGCAAACGGATGCTACGTTTGGTCTGGGGAGGCGCCACTGTACTAGTTGGAGAGCTACGTTGGCATGCTCCTCACGTTTTCGCCTTCTGCCTCATATTCCTTTGTCCCCGGAAAGTCATATTCGAGTCATAATGGCCTGCAGTACTATGTAATTACTTCGTACGGAGTACGGAGAAAATATGGGGTAGACATGGGGACAGCGGCTGGGAGGACTCAGCAGAGGCCTACGATAGAGACGATGGGCCAGGCAAGGTGAAATTGGTGTCGCGTCAAATGAGAATGGCGAGGACGACGAGGCACGTCCTGACCATCGTCGTTGATCTGGGAAGAGCGTCAGAGCGTGTAGCACGGGAAGGGATTGCCATCACCCGTCGTGGGTAAATCCAGTTCGGCGGGAGAGCCAAAAGTATGGGATGGGCCGCCGGCAAACGACAGATAAGGGAGGACCCAAGAGATAAGTGCATCGAGGCCATATGGTCGACATCACCACATTGTCGGTAATCGTCCACGTTTGCTTCTTGTCTCGTGTTGTCGGGATCGGACATGGGTATGCCACGGCATCGTTCCGCCTCGCTTCGTATCTCTGGGTGTTAGGCGGTGGTTTGTGCTTTACCTACCATTCGACATTTCCCCTATCTCTGTCATTATCTGTAAATAAACGCCTGTCTCCGTCTGGAGTACGGATGGCAACAATCGAGACATGCCCTCCAAGAATTTGATGGTGCTAGAAAGCGTATGGACGGCTGGAGTGTGGAGATCCGGCGTCACGTAGCACCTGTCAAGCGTGAGAAAGTGGGCTGGTGGGAGAGGTCAGAGGATAGATAAGGACGTCAAGGTGTGAGCGAAGAACCCGGAAAGGTGGTTTCGGGGTGACAGTGCTTCAACGCTCCTTGCTCGTCGTTGCCAGCTGCCAATTGTTTGTGGAGCATCGATGGCAGCCCTGTACAAAGCAGGGTGAAGTAGATAGAGTGCTTCGTAGGAACTGCAAGATGAGCCACGAGCCTTGACTATCTCAAAGTAATCTATCTTGCTCCCGGAAGCTTCAGGTTACAACGCGTGGTCACGGGTCCGGGTCTGCCGTTAAGCGCGTGTCGTTGGGCGCTCATCGTAGTTCTGGGAACGCCGCTGTTATCTATGCAACAACGGCATCGCGTGAGATGCAAAGGCGGTGGGGCTTTCGTGTCAGCCATCTCATCAAAGCTGAGAGAACGAGAACGACGTCAAAAGAAAACCAAATAGATCTAGGCGAAAGAAACGGAAAGGGTTCAGAAGCGAAGCAACACAAGGCCTTCTAGCTTCCCCAGCTGAACCGACCGACCAGCACGATGGTAAGCTTCATTGTGCTGCGTGTGACTGCAGAGCGTGAGCGCAAAGATATGTGTTGGACTCCAGATGGAGTGGTTTGCAAGGGGCAACAAAGCAAGACACAAAAAGGTGTGCCTGCGGGAGACGAAGATTGCACTAGACAAATTCTACGAAACGTTACATGAGAATTGCACGAGATCAGTGGGCAGGAGCCAACGCCAAAAAAAAGCAAAGACATTGGACCAACGAGGGAAAGAGCTACCCTCCCGCCACCCACTATCCCTACCCAGCAACCCCCCCTCCACCCCCTGGAATATGCGGAGATGCAGGCTTGGCGGCTCCATTGCATGTGCGAGGGTGCCTCGGGGCCTTTGTTGTATCCTCACAGAGCCTCTTGGTGCTAAATCGACTTTCCGGCACTCGCCTGCCTGAACGGGCATAGCCCCTGGACTTCCTCGCTGCAAAGATCCCAACGTGCCCAATAGGCGACTCTGCAGCCCAAACCCAAGCTTTTGTGGCGGTCGCTCTTTCCCAGTCTTGGGGTGTTGCTGCTGGGCAGTTGTTTCCTACACGGGAAAGCGGAGAACCTCCTTTGACGACTGGCTCAACCGTCCAATCAGCTGCCGTCCTTATTCGGTCCGGCCTTATCGATCTGGGTGTGGAGGATGCTGGGGTTTGCGCCAATGCCCTGTGAAAAGTACCATTTTGTTTTCGACTGGCAGCCACGACGGTTACGCCTTCCTCTCGCGTTAAACTGGACGAACGCGCCTTCCCCAGACAAAACCGTACACTTTGGGTGACAGGTATCTATCTGCCTATACGACGTACTCCGCAATTTCGTCCCAGTTCCCAACTTTGTGTCTCTTTCATCCACCCGGAACAGAACACGGAACACGTCAACTTGCGATCGACAGCACCCCATCTCCCTGGAACAGCGCGATACGAGCCGTGTCTTATTACCTGCGCAGGTTACGCCGTCATACGGGTGCACCGTTGTCTCGTATCCAGTGAGTCCCCCGTCCCCTATTTTTGTTTCCTATTCCCGATTCTTCCAGCGACAAAGGGCAGCCTCCGCCATTGGTCAACCACAGATCCTGCTGGCATCTGTTCCTCTGCAAAGATACAGACCTAAAGCCCTGCCTAGTCGGTTATCCCCCGCTTCGGTGGCTTGGTCTGCCGTCTCACTGCCCTATGCAGCGGCACGCGGATATCCCGTAAGCTGTGGCTGCAGCAGACAGAAGACTACCAGGGAGCATTAGAGTGATCGTGGCAGCTAAATCTCACATAAAAGAACACCTCTCTGACCAAACCTGACAGACACGACAGAAGAACATTGGACGCGAAAGAAGAAGAGGTGCGTCGTATGGATACCCCTGGTGCAATCTACCCTGCCCTGCCTCGCTGCACATCCCATCATCGTCACCCCGGACGCTGTTGCTTTTCTACGCCACGTAGGCCCACTGCGGTCGTGACATCCCCAGCCTAGTGGCAGTGGTGCTGTTGTACGGTACGGAGTGCTGATGTATTACTCTGTCTTACCTACGATTGTAGTGTGTGCTGGTTCTCACTATTTTCGGGTGTCACCTTTGAATCCAGCACCTGCGCTGCAGCTTTTCTGGTGCTGCTTTTCCCGACTCGTGTGCCCCCTGGTGCCCCCTGGAGCCCTGGCAGGAAAGGTCGTGTTCTAAAACGGAAGTTACTTACAGGCTGCCCTTGACAAGCGACGCTTAATCTACTAAAGTGAGATAGAGATTAGAGTGAGCCCTCGGAAGTCGAAAACGAAAAGCTTGTCACGTACGACGTGGCCTCACGCGCCACTCGTGTCGCTTTCTCTCTGCGGTGTACACTCCTCTTCGTGTCTTACACTTGCTGCTCGTCACCTCGCGTGGACTCTCCACTCGCCATCCCCCTATCTTTCTATTCTCCATCGTCGACTATCTTCGACTCTCGACTTTTGCTGGCCGCTTGATACAACTCCCAGGAGGCTACCGCTCACACCCCCCAACTTCGACGTCGCTCTCGCCTCGTCCCTCCACACCCTCCGTCTATATGCCTTTGCCCGTGGACGCTACCACGCTACCGCCGTGCTGCTACCGCCGTGCTACTACCACCCGCTGGCCTGCCGTTGCCCGCTCGGTTCATCCACACGTTAGTCCTCACTAGACTCAGTCTGGTGGCTGCTACCTTGCAACCGCTGTTTGACAACCTGTGAGTGCTCCGTATTACAAGTGACCCCTGGTTCTTGTCCCTCTTCTCGTGTGCTCTGTACCTCTTTTCTTGCGTCTCTCTCCACTCTCTTTCCCCAGCATCGTGTGCGGTACCTCTCCGTCACCTCCACCTTACCTACCAGCACAGACTACCAGCGGCCTGTCAACCCTTGGCACCTACCATAAAGCAATTACTTTGCGCATGTCTGGTGTCCGAGTCCTTTTATTTCACTGGTATTTTATCGTCTGCGTTTCTTATTTCCTTATCCTTCTGCAACCTTGCCGCGCTCTAGCCTCTTTCACCCACACCAAGGCTCCATAATTATTCTGGGTCTTCACGCTTTCTTCTTATTTGAACCTCGTGTCTTCCCTTCTTTTTCGGTTGACTTCTCGTGTCTTTTGTTTCTTGTCTTCAAGCAAGGATATTAACCTGTACGACAGACCCTAGTTCAGGTCAGGCTCCCGAACAGGCGGCTTTTCTTACTTCACACCTTTCTCTTCCTGTTACTTTTATATTAATATCCCGCCCGGTCGGCTCCTCGATTTAGCCGTCCTTGTCTTCTCTTCTGGACCTTCATATTCCTCTCCTGCTTCGCCTGGACAAGTTATCTTCCGGCTTGAACTGTAAGTTCCGTTCTGCATTTAGATTGTTTCTCTTTATTACTGGGCCACTCCACGTCACCGCCTGCATCCTGCACCCTGGCGCCACGGGCTGGGCCATCCGCTCGAGTAACTCGAACAGTTCCAACAGTTCCAATCCGCACGAGCCTTGGTTTCTGTGTCCCGGTCGTGGGAATTGGTTTTGGCCCCCATATCTCGTTCATTGGGCACTCTCTCTCTCTCCCTCTCTCTCTCTTTTTGTCTACAGCACCGATTCGCATTTCCACGCATCTTCAAAAGAGCCGCCACGCGCCTCTAGGACCCGACTCACGCCCTCGATATATACCTGGCTCATTACTCTCATTTTGGCGCGTTGTTTGCGCCTGGCATGCACTTATCGGTCCTTTAGTACGAATGCTAATACCGAAAAAGAACAGTGTAATATCGTCGCCTTGACAATCACAAAATGGCCGACGAAAAGAACGTCAGCACCGTCCCCGAGACGGAGGCTGTTGCTGCCGCCCCGGCGCACGCTCCTGAGCAGGTCGCCGTGCTCGGCCCTGAAGGAAATGTGATCCGCCCTCCTGGCTGGAAGTACAAGGGCTTCCGCCTCCTTGGCAAGGAGATCTGGTATGCCTCGCCCGAGATCCAGCTTATCATGGTCGCCTTTGTCTGCTTCCTGTGCCCGGGTATGTTCAACGCCCTGTCCGGCATGGGTGCCGGTGGCCAGGTCGACGCCCATGCTCAGGACGCCGCCTCTACCGCCCTCTACTCTGTCTTTGCCGTCGTCGGTTTCTTTTCCGGCTCCTTCGCCAACACCTTTGGCGTCAAGCTCACCCTGTCTCTCGGTGGTATCGGCTACTGCATCTACGCTGCCAGCTTCCTGTGCTACTCGCATACTGCAAACGACGGCTTCGTCATCTTTGCCGGTGCTTTCCTCGGTCTCTGCGCCGGCCTCCTGTGGACGGGCCAGGGTACCATCATGATGGCCTACCCTCCTGAGGACAAGAAGGGCCGCTACATCAGCTGGTTCTGGGTGATTTTCAACCTGGGCGGCGTTATCGGGGCCCTCATTCCCCTGGGCCAGAACATCAACACCACCGGTGCCCAGACCGTCTCGGACGGCACCTACGCCGGCTTCATCGTGCTCATGTTCCTCGGTGCGGTGGTGGCCATGCTCCTGGTCAACGCCACCTCGGTCGTGCGCGACGACGGCTCCAAGATTATCCTCATGAAGAACCCGTCGATCAAGACGGAGATGGTCGGCCTCAAGGACACCCTGTTTGACGACCCGTGGATCCTGCTGCTGTTCCCCATGTTCTTCGCCTCCAACACCTTCACCACCTACCAGACCAACGACATGAACGCGGCCTTCTTCAACACCCGCACGCGCGCCCTCAACAACCTGCTGTACTGGCTGGCCCAGATGCTGGGTGCCACCGTCTTTGGCTACGCGCTCGACTACCAGGGCATCCGCCGCAGCATGCGTGCCCGCATCGCCCTCGTGGCCCTCACCATCCTCACGTTCGCCATCTGGGGTGGCGGCTACGCCTGGATGAAGCTGCAACTGCCCCGCGAGCTGGCCACGCCCAAGAACCCCGACTACGTCCCGGTCGACTGGACCGACGGCGGCAAGCTGTACATTGGCCCCATGTTCCTGTACATGGCCTACGGCTTCTACGATGCCTGCTGGCAGACGTGCATCTACTGGTTCATGGGTGCGCTGTCCAACTCGGGCCGCAAGGCGGCCAACCTGGCTGGTTTCTACAAGGGCATTCAGTCGGCCGGTGCCGCCGTCTTCTGGCGCCTGGACGGCCTCGGGAAGCCCTTCAGAACCATCTTTGGTGCCACTGTATGTTTTGCCGCACCCCGTGCTGTCCTGCATTTTCCGTCTTTGATTGTGTCCAGCTACTAACCGTTCGCAGTGGGGTCTCCTTGCTGGCGCTCTCATTGTCGCTGCGCCCCTGATCGTGCTCCGTATTAAGGATACGGTCGACATCGTGGACGACCTGAAGTTCTCGGACGAGACCATCGAGGACGTCATGGCCCCCGGCGCTCTCCAGGAGAAGGCCGTCCACAACGACGTCTAATAGTTTTGCGATTTCTTAATGACGTGTTCATGATTTAGCAGTCCGCAAACAAGCGTCGTCGCCAAATTTTCTTGAATGTGTGGAGTAGGAAAGAGCGGACAAGCAGGGGTGCAGTGGAAGGACAAGGCAAGTATTGTCTCTGCCGTACCTTTCTCCTGTCCCGACTTTCCGGAATTGTTTATGGGATGGAACCGAGGTGCGCATAAAAGCCAGTGTCGTGTCTGGAACGGAACTGGGACTTGATGGCAACGGGCTCATGCAGTTTGTGCCGCTTGGCCGTTGTCCTCTCTTTTGTCATCTGTTTCTGCCGGGGCTGGCATGGGAGATCTTTTTTCAAATACCTCGTTCCCTGTTTTCAAAGTTCATTTTATCATTTTCTCCTTGTGATACCTGGCATAGTCCTTGCTTAGCACTACTACCTGCCTCTTAATACAAACAAAGCAATTCTTTGTTAGAGTACTGATCTTTGGACGTGGAGGCAAGATGATGGAGATGCAAGTCGACGATGCGAGGCGTCGATACGGGCGGGTAGTGTTTGTACATCTGGCACAGCGCGCGTTGGCCACTCCGTACAATGCGACATACTCAACGTGCATTGCACCTTGTTCGCCTTACCAAAAGAGACGCGGTGCGATGGTCGTTTTGTTGGCTCTGTCCTACGCGCCCTTCCTTTTACGACTGCCATTGAAGAATGCCTCGTATTCCATGCCCAACAAAACACTAGCCAGGCACCCAAGTCCTAGACAAGGCGGACCCATCACGAGGACAATGTGCCAAAAAAAAGAAGAAAAAATGGCAGGAAAGACACGCCAGCGATTGGCCAATGGGGGCAAGGCCATCGTAGCCGATCTCGAAGAACGACCACGCTGTCATAAACTCATCGCTGCAGACGAATTGACGAGGTCGAATTGCATCACCCATGGCCTCTCTACTTACTCCTTTTCTGCACAACATTTGGCTGCCAATTGACGTTTGTCTCTCTTGTGGTCCTTTGCCCCTTTCGCTGAAATTGTGTTCGGCGGTCAATCCGCGTGGCAAACGCAAGTCCATGTCGCGCTTCGTATTCATATCGATAAGAGCCTTGCCACAGCTTGTCAAGTTCAGGGTGAAATGGACGAACGGGACTTTTGCACCAGGTTGGCGCTCTGTGCGCGGTCCAGAACGAGCTGTGGCCTGGATCTAGTTCGGCTGCCGTTCGGTAAAAGGCAAATGAAGAGCCGTGGAGCGCCTACGCTGCAAATGGCTGCCAATGGAGGAGGGATGGAGGGCTAGCCGCTAGTAGCGACGTCGGCCTTTGGCTCTTGCCTGCTAACAAAAAACATGACGTCCGTTTAGCGTCAGACGCGGCCGCGCGACTGCGGCAGCAGGAACGACCAAGCAAACGTCAAGATACCTGTCACTCGGGGCGAACAAAGAAGGAACCATCGCATCACAAAGCAACCGGAAAAGGCGCCAGAATCGACACAGAGCGTCTTCGGCCGTTGTCGCCGACATCCTGATCGTGTGCCTTGTAATACCACACCCTCCAGCTCGCCGCTCGTCCCACGTCCCATATCCCGCATTGTCTTGTCCAGTGCCGTCGCGGTGTCATTCAGACGCGGAGCCGCCGGCCTCGTTCTCCGCCATCTCCATCCTCAAGCTATATTTGGCCTCCAGAGCGGACCTCCTTTTTCTTCTTTTTTCTCCTTTCTGTCCCTTCGCTTTTGTTCTTCTATATTTCTCCTCTTTTTTCTTCTCTTCATCTCACCTTGTCTCTTCCCTTCCCCTTCTTCTCCTCTTCCTCTCGTCTTCTTCCCCAGACCATCTCTCCTCCCCCTCCCTCTCTTCCTCGCCTCCTCGTCCTCGTCCTCCTCCTCCTCCTCACATCATGGCGTCCGCCGCCCTCAAGTCGCGCATCCAGCGCGCATCCATGCTCGCCAAGGTGTGCCAGCCGCAGGACCTGCTGCACCACTTCCCCAACGGCACCTACATGGGCTGGTCCGGCTTCACGGGCGTCGGCTACCCCAAGAAGATCCCGACGTACTTGGCCGACCACGTCGAGAAGAACAAGCTGCAGGGCCAGATGCGCTACTCCCTCTTTGTCGGCGCGTCGTCGGGCGCGGAGACGGAGAACCGCTGGGCCGCGCTCGACATGATTGAGCGGCGCTCGCCGCACCAGGTCGGCAAGTCCATCGCCAAGGGCATCAACGACGGCTCGATCAAGTTCTTCGACAAGCACCTCTCCATGTTCCCCGTCGACCTGGTGTACGGCTACTATACCAAGGACCGGCCCAACGGCCACCGCGGCCTCGACGTGGCCGTCGTCGAAGCCACGGACATCCTGGCGGACGGCAGCATCGTGCCGGGCGCGTCCGTCGGCGCCACGCCCGAGCTGATGCAGATGGCCGACAAGATCATCATCGAGATCAACACGGCGCTGCCCAGCTTCGAGGGCCTGCACGACATCACGACGACGGACCTGCCGCCGCGCCGCAAGCCGTACCTCATCACGGCGGTCGAGGACCGCATCGGCACGACCTCCATCCCGCTCGACCCCGAAAAGGTCGTCGGCATCGTCGAGTCCGACTACCAGGACCAGACGCTGCCCAACACGCCCGGCGACGCGGCCGCGTCCCAGATCGCCGGCCACCTGATCGAGTTCTTTGAGCACGAGGTCCGCCACGGCCGCCTGCCGCCGTCGCTGCTGCCGCTGCAGTCGGGCATCGGCAACATTGCCAACGCCGTCATTGGCGGGCTGCAGAACGCCAAGTTCTGGCACCTCAAGGTGTGGACGGAGGTCATCCAGGACACCTTCCTGGACCTCTTCGACTCGGGCCACCTCGACTTCGCCACGGCCACGTCGATCCGCTTCTCGCCCGACGGCTTCAAGCGCTTCTACGCCAACTGGCCGTCGTACAAGGACCGGCTGCTGCTGCGCTCGCAGCAGGTCTCCAACAGCCCCGAGCTGATCCGCCGCCTCGGCGTCATCGGCATGAACACGCCCGTCGAGGTCGACCTCTACGCCCACGCCAACAGCACCTGCGTCAACGGCTCGCGCATGCTCAACGGCCTCGGCGGCTCCGCCGACTTCTTGCGCAACGCCAAGTACTCCATCATGCACACCCCCTCCGCCCGCCCCTCCAAGACCGACCCCCACGGCATCTCCTGCATCGTGCCCATGTGCACGCACGTCGACCAGACCGAGCACGACCTCGACGTCGTCGTCACCGAGCAGGGCCTCGCCGACGTCCGCGGCCTCAGCCCCCGCGAGCGCGCCCGCGTCATCGTCAAGACGTGCGCCCACCCGCTCTACCAGCCCATCCTGAGCGACTACCTCGACAGGGCCGACGCCTACTGCCTGAAGCGCGGCATGGGCCACGAGCCGCACCTGCTGTACCAGGCCTTTGACCTGCACCGCGCGCTGGACGAGCACGGCAGCATGCTCAAGTTCAACGGCTGGAAATAGGCGGGGCCCAGGGAAAGGGGAAAGGGGAGAGGGACCAAAGGGGATGGAACGTATACGTACACTGTTATGCAAGCGACAGAACGACACCCATCAGGCCATCCAGGATAGTGCCACGTGAATACCAGGATGGGAGGTGACAAGGGAGGAAGGGAGGAAGGAGTGCCACTAGGCCAAATCGTATATATGAATTGAGTTAAATTTGCAGCAAACAAATGTAAGAGACGAATTCGAGACGGCGAGACGGCGAGAAGGCAAGAACTTGGAGATCAAAGACCGTCGTTCGAATAGTGAGTCGTCGGCAACCTTTTGTATTCGTCCATGATCCAAGCGGTGTGTGACGTTTGCCGAGTGTTGAAAAACCTCCTTCGTTCAATGTGGACGATGTTGAAAATGGAGAGAAGTGACGGGAGAAAAAGAGAAGAAAAAAAGGGTACCATTGTCGTAGACAAGGCGGCAATGCCATGTTTAAGAAGACTAACTGGGGGGGAAAGACGAGAGCAACATGCGCATCGCTGGCACATGCAGAAAGAAGACAAAAGGCACTGCTGTTCTCATGCCTACGGGGCAAGGGCAGCTCGAAGGCCCTGGGGTAAACTCGCCAGAATGAAGTACCCCCGTTTTTTTTTTGGTCCTCTTTGTCACGCCTCTCGCTTCTCTCCACAAGTTTCCCTTCTGCGGCAGCCGTTGCAGGCGGCGAGTCGAACGGCCGTTGGACACCACCTGGAATGATCGCTTTTGTGTTCTTCCATTTCGTCCATCGAGTTTGGTCGCTGCTCGGTATGTATCCTACGATGTACTTTATATATGAAAAAAGGGACAAACCACGGAAACCCAAACTGTACCTTGCTTTTCCATTGCGCTGTGCCCTGCCTGGTCCCCTCTCTTACGACCGCTAACCCGACGGTCTTTCTGCACCTCTCCTTCCTGCGAATGGAATGGTCCCCTGGAAGTCCAGCTAGGGGATCTTGTGTCCTCCCAGCATGTGACAGTGCCCTACCAAGTCACTGATCCCGCTACAAACCACAGAGATGTACGCCTAAAACAAGCCCCACGAACTGCCGAAACAGCTCGTTTCACGGTACGAGACTACACCATATCCCCCAAATGCCCTGAAAGCATGCATTACCACTTAACAAACAGGAAATGCCTATATAGGAACGTATTTCGATTGTAGTTTGATCCGTTGTTCGCTGAAGCTGGCGGGTGCGAACCCGGTATCCAAGCCAGCACACTATTGTGACACTATGTATAGAAGCAACTATTTGCTGTTTTCTCCCAATGTGTTTCCCGTTTTGTATTCCATTCTTTAGAGCAGTCCATAGTACGGTGGAGGAAACGAAATAAGAAAGAATAAGAAAGAATCCCGTCGCATAGAATAGGACATTCTGAACGGGGACAACAAATAGGAAGCATCAGTCACCAAATGAATATATAAGAAACAGAAGATGAATGACAGAAAAGGCCAAAACTCCCCCCCCCCCCCCAAATTTGTTTTTCCCGTTACCAAACACACCAGAGCGCGCCACCAAACCCAAAAATACAAGGACAGAAACAGGGGACAAGTAACATGCTCCCCAGCTGCCGAGCTCCGAAGCTCCTTGATCTTGCCAGAAAATAAAAATGTCCCAGGCGGTTGCCCGCCATGTGCAATGAGCTTAAAAAAAAAGAAAATGAAAAAACGGCTTGCGCCTCAAGTCGAGAAAAAGAAAACGAGATAAGAAAAGTAGAAAAAGTCTGCTGGACAAATGCGGCCGTGGGCAACATATATGACAAGCAGAGACGTAACAGCCTTGATCAGAGCCAAATAGAAAACCAGAAACGAAGGATGGTGTGGGAAGGGGGGAGTGTCGTGGAGAAGCAATAGAAAAGAAAGAAAGAGACAAGAAAAGAAAAATGGGTATCATTTAGGATCAAAAGATGCAAAATAGGACAGATAAAATAGAACGAAGGAAAAGGGGAGAGCGCATCCGTGCATGCGAGCATGCGTGTTGGACTCTAGTTTGAGCCGTTGGAAGCGTTGTTGGCATTGCCGCCGCGCATCCAGGCAAACAGGTCGGTGCGCGACGAGGACGACTCCTTGAAGGAAGGCGCCGCCGTGGATGCGGCCGACGCACCGGCGTCCACCACCGACTTGAAGGCTGACTGGTTCTCGCGCGGCTCCAGCAGCAGACTCTTGCGGTAGTAGGACACCTGCATGTTGTTGCCGGGCGTCTCGAGCTCGCGCACGCGCGTGATCTGGCTGGTGATCCAGTCCTGGATATCCGGGACTTCAATCAGGCGGTACGGGATCTGGAAGCGCTGGAGCTCGCCAATGATCTTGGCCGTGCGGGTGTGCTTGTCAAAGTTGACCACCGTCATGCCCGAGCCGTTGGAGCCGGCGCCGTTGGGCGCGCCGCTGTCCTGGCCAGGCAGCTGCTTGGTCGCCGGGTTGCCAATGTCGACAAACGTCAGATCCGTCAGGTACATGCCGAGGAACGGCAGGCACGGCGGCACGTGGTCGTGCAGGCGGCCGCGCAGGACCTTGTTGTTCTGCGCCGGCTCAACAATCGCCTGCAGCACCTTGAGCATCTCACGGCGCTTGGGCGAGATCACATCCCACGTGCGGCGCAGACGGCTGATGGTCGAGCTGTTGAGGCTGCATATGATGGCCATCAGCGCATCGTAGTTGTGCAGCTCGTAGCACTGGTGCGCAATCTTGATCCACTGCTTGATGACACTGGCACGCTTCTTGACCTCGGGGTACTGCAGGATGGTGTCGGCCACCAAGTTGGAGAGGTCCGTCGACAGCGCGGTCATGGCCTTGACGTTGGGCGAGTCCCGGCCGCCCTTCTTCATCCACTGCGAACCGAGCAGCTCCTCAGGCATGATGGCGCAGAAAATGCTCATCTGGCGCATGGTGATCTGCCGCGCAAACTCGAGCGGGTCAAAGTCCATGATGATGGGGGCGGTACCGCCCATCTTCCAGTTGGACAGGCCGTGCTGCAGGCTCTTGGACATGTTCGTGGGCGGCAGGGGCGTCTCGAGAGGAACGTACTGCGAGATGGACGTGTTCGTCTTGCCCATCGACGACACCAGGCGGGGGACTAGGGTGCCGTCGCTGGAGCTGACTCGCTGCGCCAGCTCGAGCAGGCGGCGGCCAGCAGAGGGCAGGATGAGGCCCAGTCTGTGCTCGGCAAAGGGGACAATAAAGGCCAAGGCCTCGCGGTCCGTCTCGTCGCGCCAGTGCGATTCGAGCCAGCCCTTGAAGGCGTTGTACACGCGGAGGCGCACCGGGTTGGCCATGTGCGGCGACTCGCCAACGTACTCGAAGCGGTCGATGAGAGCCTCGGTCAGCTTGATGGGTGTGCAGAAGAGGCGGAACGTCAGGTAAAACGTCGACACGAACATGGCGTCCGGGGTCGACTCGTGTGTGGTCAGGCGCTCCACGAGAGCCTGCAGCGAGCCACCGGTAACCTGGCCCTCCTTGTTGTACATCAGCTCGTGCGCGTAGGTGCGCTCGAGGAGCTTCGACTCGACATCCTCCTCGCCGTCCTCGATGAGCGTGCCGCTCCCCGTCATGCTGATGTCCGACAGAGACGGCTGGCTCTTGGGACCGTGGGTCGTCTCGGGTGTTGTAGCGCGCGTCGAGGACTGCGATACGAGGCTGGACTCCGAATCACGGCTGGCGTAGGTGCTGGTCGTGCCGGAGCTTAGCGCCGTCAGGCTCTCGGAACGGAACGACGAGGTGAAGTCGCCATCGTTGCTGACAGCAGACGGCTCCATCGGGCTGAAGTCGTCGTTGGGCAGCAGCGTCGAAATGCGCCGCAGAGGGGGCAGAGTGGGGCGGATGAACACCTCTGGAGCCGGCGCCGTCGCCATACCGTTGCTGTTGCTGTTGCTGTTGCTGTTCATGGAGGCGGTGCTGTCTTCGGCGGCAAACGAAGGAGGGCGCACAATGGAAAGAGAGCGCCGGTGGTGGGAGAAGCGCTTCTCCTCGATCGGCGACGTAACGCCCTGGGGTACTTCAGGGAGCGGCTTGTCCATGGAGAGCGTGGACCGCGTTGTGCGCTTGCTAGGAGACGAGTTGGCAGAGGGAAAGTTCGTTGCAGAGGCCGCCGTGGCATCAATGGAAGAAGAAGCGTCGTGGTTGCTCGAGGTAACCACCGACGTGGTGGCGGCAACAGAAGCAGGCACCGCAGAGACCGACGAGGAAACAACTGAGACTGAGTCGACTACGCTCGCTGAACCACCGGCCGTCTGCGGCCGCTCGCCCTCGACAAGGGGCGCAGACGTGTCCAGGGGACTGTGGACCGTGCTCTCGGCAGCGGCAGCGTCCAAGACAGACAGATCCAGGTCAAAAGCGAGAGTGGCGTCATCAAACTCATACTCAAAATCGCCAATGCGCTCAATGACCCACTTCGTTTTAGCAATACACTCGCCGGTGGCCTTGACACAGTCGGTGGCCGCGCTCAGGAGACGGCCATTGTCTTGGGGCATGATGACATCCTCGACGTCGGGCATGGGGTTCGTCAGAATGTCTCGGGCAAGGCACACGAGGTCGACAATGCGGTCGCACATGGCGCCACGAGATTTCAGCAAAATTTCTCGGCTGAGCGCATTGTGCGCAGAGACAACGTCGACCACCACGAGGAGCTGACCGCCGGACGTAGCTGATTGTTTGATTGCCAGGGCCAGATGGGGGCGCGACTGCGACTGCAGGTGGAGACGGCCGATGAACGAGCCCAGGTAGGACAAGAACGTGTCGTGTCGGTCACTCAGCCGATTGGAAACCAGGTTCTGGGGCTGGGAGAGAGACGAGGGCCCCGCCAGCGACACGCGATGCGAGATGCTCGACGAGGACATACGGTGGCTGACAAGCGCTGTCGTCTGGGACAGACGGTTGTGGTAGCTGGCAGCGATGCTAGACAGCCGCGTGTTTATAGGTGCCACTGCTGCTGACGCAGACAGCAACGGCGTCGCCGCCGCAGTGGGAACGCTCAAATCCGCGGGTGCCGAGCTCGAGAGTGTCACAGTGTTGTCATTGCTGTCGCCTGCACTGCTGTCGATCATAACGTGGTCGCTCTGGCCGTCCGTGGCGGTGGTCTGGTCGGCGCCGGAATGGAAGGTAACCGCATCGGCGGGTGGCGTTGGCGGCACCGTGTTCTCCTCGAGCACAGTGGCCATAACAGCCACTGTGGGCGCACGCTGGCGGCGGTCGTCTTCCAAGATGTCGAAAAAGCGAACCGCCTTGGTGACAATCTTGAAGGCCTTGAGGATCATCTCGTCGATGATGTCGTTGGCGTTCTCGGTCGAGCTGGGGGAACGCTGGTGATCTTGCAGGCGCTTGGCCGACTTGACAAGCGACGACAATTCCGAGAGCAGCGATTTGCGGCCGCGGCGGAGACCATCGTGGCGCTGGACAGCAGCCGACTCGCGCGTTAGGCAGTGGGTCCGCTCCAGGAGGTAGCGTACGCCGGCGATGATGCCCTTCATAAACTCCTGGTTGCCAAAGATTCCGTTGTCGCTGACGGTCGTGCTGCGCATCAGGTCCCAGAAGTTCAGGAGCGCATTCAACAGATTGCGCATCTCCTCCGGGTCGTAGGCGTCGCAGTAGTTGGTCGGCAACCAGCCGCGGGCACCGGAGGCCAGGAGGGTGCCGTCGGCCCAGCCATTCGTGTGGATGGAATGCACCAAAATCACGTCGCCCTCGTTCATCGGCAGAGTGACGGTCGAGTCAGCTGGGGAATAGCTTGGGTGGAAAGCATAATATGCGCGCAAGAAGTTGTGGAAAACGGGCGGCGGGTCGGCCAGGGATGGCGACGTGTAGATGTAGTTATCGTTGTGGTAGTCTTGCGCATACCCCTGCGCATACTCTTGTGAGTCTTGTGTATACTCTTGTGTATACTCCTGCGCATATTCTTGCGCATATTCTTGCGCATACTCCCGTGGGTGGTCCTGGGTGTAGTCTTGCGGCAAAGCTGATAACGTTGCTACGGCTGTCCCGGTTGTTGTCGTCGTTTGTTGCCGTGGGTGGTCGCCGTGCGGCAAGCTCTCGTTGGAGCCATTGGGTGTTGCTGGCGGAGTCATTTGTGCGTTGCTGTAGGCCTTGCTGGCTACAGTCGATGCCGAGAGAGTGGTAGAAGATGCAGACGATTCTGCGTGGTGAGGGTAGACGCTCAGATAGCCATCGTCGTCTGAAGACGTCGTCGAAAGCGAGTGTTTTTGAAAGAGAGGAGCCACGGACAGGCTCGAACGCATGGGATGTTGACTCAGCATAGCCATTGCTGTTGGAAGGTCGACGACGTCACCACCATGAGTGTCACTGAATTCGAAGAAAACAAGAAGTACGAATACGAGGCGTCACTGTATGTTGTTTGTTGAATCGTTTGATGTATCGTGGTTTGTCGTCGAGACAGAAAAAGAGAGAAAGAGAGAGAGGACGAGAAGGTGAGAATACTCCTGTCGTATGTTCGAAAAAGCAAAACCTTGAGATTCGCTTGGGTCAGCCAGGTCCTGCTGCCGACATGCGCGTCGGTTCAAAAAAGTCCTCGCTTGGAATGCAAACGCGAGATGAAGCGGCGTCGGAAGAAAGAAGAAAGGGAGAGGCCGTAGAGCGGAAGAAGGGAGCTGAAGAAAAGACGCGGAGGAATGTAAGAGAACCAGGTGGCAGAGACCGAAGTTAAGAGGAAGTGGAAGCGGAAGGTCCAAGAGGCGCAGAAGGATGGTTAAGAATGTTAAAAAGTGGGAGTGCGGTTATGAGGGAGTGGCCACTCGAGAACCACGCAGTGGGTAAGTGGCAGAGTGGGTAGTGCATCGACACGCCAAAGAAGGCGGTAGCCATACGGGGGGGGGTGCTTTTGCGTGGGACGCAGACAGGCAGAGGAAGCTCGGTTGAGGGTGGATGGGGATGGGTGTGTGTTTGTGGGCGAGCTTAGCAAGGAAGAGGATCCCTGGGGCAAGCTCCGCCCGTTGGTGTAAGACAGGGGCGTCCCCTGGCCCTCGATGTTTCGGGGGAGGGGATACCCACTCTCAAGTGCCAAGGTGCAATGCAGAGGCGTGTGCTGATGGTTTGCGGTTCCCAGAAGACAGCACCAAAACAGGATGAGGCAAGGCAATGGCGGCGGTATTCAGTGGGACTCTGGAAAAAACTGGAAAGACGGACGTCGGCCTACCTGATGGCCACATTCAAGACGTGCGATCAATGCAGCAAAAGCAGGGTGTAGAGCCCACGGTAAACACTCAGAGACGAGCGTGTTCCGTTTCGTCGGGACGTGTCGTAGAAAACGGACCCAAAATGGTGTCTGGCGGACAAGGCAAGAATCGTAACCAGGAACGAGGCTGGATTCGTCGAGGAGGCCGCGAAATCGAGCAGCAAAGCAGGCCCGTCGACAACGAATCGGGGAGGTCGCAAAGAGGGGAAAGAGAGCGATAGAGTGACAGCGGGCGACGGGGTCAGCGAGGTTTAAGAGCAAGCGAGGAGCGAAAATGCAACGCTGCTCGAGGGTTCGAGGGCTCGAGGGTGTGCGTCTGGGTTGCTCGTACTCCGTACTGTGTACATGACAAGGGCCCTATCACGGACGGCTGTTAATGCAACCAAGCGTCTGTCAAAATGGACAGGCAGAGGCGATCGCAGTCTGGCAGGCCCCAAGACAAGACACATCACATGTAGTGGCAAAGGGAGCGCGCAGAACACACACAAACAAACACAAAATCGGCCAGAAATGCTCCGCGCCCCCGTGACTTGTGCTCTGGCGTAATTGACAGTGCGTCGTGATATGTCTTGTCTGGGCGTACGAAGGAGTCTCGCAATTGGTTCTGTTTTGGATCCTCATTTACTAGACACGCATTTGTAGTCCTTCGATCGAGGGATGTGCCTTGGTCGTATTCTATGAGCCGGCCGATCGGCAAGCGGTGCAGCACTCGAACAGATATACCGGCGTGTGTTGGCCGCTGGGAATTGCCTGTCAAGGCACGATACAGCGTACTTCGTATGTTTTTGTGTGGGAGGGCGAATTAGACACCGGAGAGGGGCAGGGCGAGCGAAGCAAGGGAAGCAGTGAGGGCAGTGTAGTGTACAGAAGTGCGCAGAAGTGTACATAAGCGCAAAGATGGCGGGGGCGAGGGATGGAGGGAGAGGGCGCGCGGCCGTAGATCAGGTGTGCGAGGGAGATACAGGAATGCAGGCCGGTACGTTGGAGGAATTCTGAAGCCGAGCAGAATGGCGGATGACGGCATGGGCAACATCGATACAATTTACAACGTACAGTTAGGGGCAGGGGGCAACGGCCAGGAAAGAGCGTTCTTTCCATTACGAAGTAAAGAAGCGCAGTCAACACGAGCAAAACGGGAAGGCGTGGCTCTGTGGTCGTCTGTGGACTGATCGTCGCTGCCGTAACGGAGGCCCAATTGACAGCTATCCAGTCAACACAGGCGTGGGAAGGAACGGGTCACAGGTCACTGTGTGGTTTGTTGTACCCAAATCGGAGGGGAAAGGGGACGGTGTGGGTGGCTGTTTCCTATCCAGACGGCTTGCTTCGTAGTTTCCTTTTTCTGGTTCTGTTGTCGTGTTTTGTGGTTGTGGATTAAGTTGACCGGCCATGTGGGCCCGATTGGCTTCTGGACCCGTGCGTCCGTTTTGCAAGATATTGATAGTTTACAGATGTAATAGTACCCACCGCTTTCCCCAGCATTGACGTAGTTCGGAAGAGTTTCCATGTTTTGATCCCTTTTCCAAGGTACTCCCTCCGTACGTCTACGAAGTATCTTATATCACACATATGGCCTAACTACGTGGCCAGGTGGCGTTGGGAGGCGGGCCGGGTTGCTCTTTCCTTTCCCAGTGGACAACCGCCGAATGCGCAGCTGTGGGCAACCCAAAGTCAAAGCGAAAGACCGGAAGGAATAGGCCTGAGAAACGGGTGGACAACGGCTCGCAACACAGCAGGTGTGACCGAACCGTTCCTGCCCATACTCTGTACTGCCTTTCCGTCACAGCCGACACAGCACGGAGCCAACAACCACGGGAAGTAAGAGCAACCCCAAAAATAAATGGCCAGCCTGCCTTCTGCCAGCTTTGAAAAGGGGCAGCCGGTTGCTGCGCTAGCCTAAAGGAGAGAAAAGGCAGGCACGAACCACACCGCGTCGCCGCCGTTAGCGTACCAGCAAATCGCACCCTAAGCAAAATGAAGGAGGCGGCAAAGGACGTTGCATACGAAGTAAAGTGCAAAGCGAAGGCGACAGTAGAGTCAACAGTGCAAAGACCAGAGTATTCGTATTTCTATTCCGTCATGACAGTGCGACATGTAAACTGTTTGAAAACACCACGAGGAATCGTCCCATCCACAGTCCTGTTGCTCCAAGGTCCTTCCTGGGCCATTGCCAATATCGCCTGTACTTCGTACTCCGCACGTCGCACGTCGTACCTGCCGTTGAATTTGTCCATCGCACTGACCGTTGCGCTTTCCGGCTTTTCGCAGCTGTCCGTTCAGGCCGATCCTTCCATTTTAGGTGCCTTGCGAGCTTTTCTCCCACAGCGTACGAAGTAATTCCGTCCACTTTGCAACCCAATTTAACGGTCAGTGGAGTGGGAGGACAGCACAACCAGGGGCCGGCAGAGGCCGGTATCTTCCCAGCGTCGCATTGCCAAGCCAGACTTTGCGTCTGTCACCCTTCATTTTCTTTTCTTTTTTCTTTTTTTCTGTTCTTGCCTGGCAGCCCCACCTCGAGCTGTCACCGGTGGACAGTGTTCTGTTGCTGCGACGTTGCCCAGCCCCAATCGAGCAAGACACTGGCTTTTTCATCTCGACTCTCTGCACCTTTTCGGCTACCTTTTTTCGAGTTTCGACTTTCCTGTGCGTCGTGCGTCGCGTGGCGTCACATTGTCCTGGCTCTGTTGTCTCGTGTCCTTGTTGGTTCTCGTGAAGCATATACTTGTCCGTTCGTGCCTTGTTTTGTTGATTTTCGATGCGCTCACTAACTCGTGAGGTTCGTCACATTAACTCAAAATGTTCAAAATACTGAAATCCTCCCGCGCCATCGCTGTGAAGGGGGAAACGATAGGATGCTTCTCATGAATGGGAACACCTGTACTCCATGCGTTGCAGTGACAAGAAAATATCTTTCGATGTGCCCCCACCACCTCAGACAAAATCAAGGAGACGGGAGCTGTGGTTAGAGCTCGGGAAGGCCCTCGCTCTTCCGGTAGTGGTTATTGTATTTTACTTGGGGGCCCTTTACTTGTCCTCCACTTTGGGCCCTCGTTGTTAGAGACTGGACTGGGGGTATTGGCCAGAGCAAGGCCAAGCCCAAAGCAGTCAACACACCGGGAAGAGTGCCAAATGGGCAAGGTCATCGCCGAAAGAAATCTTCCATCGGTCGGGATGGGAGGCAGCTTGGATAGGATGCACATTGCAAAATAGTCATCGAGAGGCAAATAAGAGCCTTGTATCTCAGTTTGCAGAGTATGATGTATTGGGATCTGGATGGGGCCACTTGCGACGTCGACCACGATCGCACTTGACAAGCGGTAAGCGCAGACGCGAGACGCCGTTCCAAGTTGCCCTGCGTTTTGTTGGGAAAGCGCCGCGTCTATGATGTGACCAGCCCATTGAGACGGCCGCTTGACCTGTCCATTCATGTTTCCTACCATAACGGTGCGCGATTAACTCACATGCATCTGTATTGAACATTGCTGTACTTCACGACAGAAGGGATTCGCATCGGATGATTTTATTTTATTTTATTCTATGACAGCTCCGAATTTCGGGTTATGTCCATGTAATTTTTTTTTTTAAAAAAAAAGAATAAGAAAAATAGAATTCTTGGGCGTGCTTTTTTAATATTATAATAGTCGTATATCTCACGTTATGAAAGAATACAGCTTGCATCTTTGTCGCCTTTATTTTTAATTTTCAACTTACCAAACCACACGAAGAGGGTGTGATAAGATACATGTGGTTGGGTATCTCGGAATGATTTCCTCAATGGCAAACTACGGTCCGACACAGACAGAACTCCCCCTCCTGCTCATCAAACGGGAATTCGACCGTGGCTTCAGAGCATAAAGAAGACCCCCACTGAGATTCAAGAAAGACAGCCCGGGAACCTGGTATGCTCCGCCTCCTCCAGGCCCAACAACCAGGAACTCATAGAAGTCATTCCCTTAATGGACCTATTTTCGTATCGATTTTCGAATCGATTATCGCATCAATTTTGTGACTCCAAAAGTGCGCCGCCCACGGATGGCCAGACGGTTCCGAGACTCCATTTCTCATCACATTGCAAGTTTGGGCGGAACGTGAAGAGGGTTCCCCGGATGAGTGGTCTGTCCCTGTCCCCTACCCAAAGTGAGACATAAGACAAGCAGAAGCTATTGAGCTCAAGATACAAGCAAGGCCACATGAGGTACTTGTCGCCACACACAACTCTCTGCATAATGGAGGTAGACCTTTCAAAACGAGGAGCCTTCCTACGGCACCCACACACCAATTCATACACTAATCTCTGTGCGTGAGCTACTTGCGCTTTGGGGACATCGCTTAGGTTTTAGCTCGTTCAGGGGGGCACTCCCCGGAACCAACGACGCCCTGACCAACGGGCCCAACAGCCACATCCGGCATAACGTCACCAAGCCGCTTTGCGAAAAAGAAAAGCGAAGAGCAAAAAGCAAAAGATGAAGACGATTAAGGAAAAGACAAGAGACCAGATGGACAAATGCCACACACGTTTTGCCCGGGTGTGCCGGCTGCCTTGTCCGCGCCCTCGTTTTCCCTCAAACCGTTGGCAACGGTCGGCGCTATTGACAAGTGCGAGCAAGATACGATGTAATTAAGTCGTGCATACGTTGGCGAACAATACGGTAAAATACGAGTGGAAAAGGGGCTGTTGCAACCAACAGCTGAGCTAGCGACGGACGCCGTATGTTAAGGGTTTCCCAGGGGCATCGTCATATTATCGACGCCCAGGTGCTGTTGGTTACCCGAGTGTGATGTCAGGTCTGAAGCAAGGTGAGGCGAGGTGAGGCGAGGTGAGGCGAGGTGAGGCTGTGCGAATGGTCATTTGCAAGAGATCGCTATCGAACCATGTGATTAATGGCGTGCCCGGGTCAGCAGCCCTCTTGGCCGGCTTGCTATCAGGTTCGGTCCTAGCATAGGGCAGACTGTGCGCGGGGCGTTGCCAAAGCCATGACGGAGAGGTCAGTGACAAAATAGAAGTACGCCCAAAGGGACGCAAAAGTACGCTGTAAGAAAGGCGGCCGACGAGTGCCTTCAGCTGGCCTCTGCCAAATCCCACGTGCATGGGGCTTTCTCTCGGTGAAGAACTCCAACGCAATCGAGTCGCTGTAGAATTCCTCAACAGAACGAAAGACAAAAGGTTGAAGCGCGAGCTCACAGGACGTCTTCGTCGATAGCCCGACGTCGCCTCGTTTCGCGCAATCTGTCCATGTCCTGACGCTGGCTGAAGACAACACCGAAATGGACCGAAGCACTAAGCACAGTGCCAAAAAAAGACGTTTACAGCTGTCACTCGTCTATTTTGTGGTGCTGTGCAGAATAGGCCAAACGCCCTTCACCCGTGTTCCTGACCAGGCTGGCGACAGTCGCAAGCTCTTCTCCTTTCGTCCTTCATCGAAAGGGAAAGATGGTGGACCGTAGAGTCCCAATAAAAAAACAGAAGAAAAAAAAATGAAAGAAAAGACAACCGTACTCCGTACACACACACCAGGAACCACCCAATCTCCAAGCGCTGCGACTCTGGTCCCAGAATTGGGGAATGACCTGCGGCTCTCTTTTCCGTCTTGGGCCCGCGCGTGTGGATGTCGCCCTCTGCTCGCTCCTCTTTTGTGATACATCTCAAAACCACGGCGGCGGTAGTACGGAGTAGGAATGCCTCGTCCCCTTTGCCCTTTTGCATCCACCACCCGTGGCCTTGGTAATTGCGACCGGCTCACGCTGCTATTCCAACTACCTCCTCGTCGTACGTCGTACTCGGCCTCCTCCTCGTCATGGCCGAAAACAGACTCGACCCCAGGCGTTCGGCGAGCATGGGCCAACTCAATTTGACGGAAAACGCAACGCCCCCGCGTCGCAACGGCCGCAAAAGGTCGAAGAAAAAGGAGACAGACGATGGGCTTGTCGTCGTACTGTAATACGGAGTTTGGAGTATTGCTTTGTCGATTTCTTGACTCACATCGTCATGCATTCTTTCCAGCCCTCAACAGGTTCTTTGCTCATTGTCTATGCCCAACGCAGGCAAGTGTGCTTTGGCTCATGCTTGGGATCGGTCTACCGTGAACTGTCGCGTCTCGACTTTCACCTGACTTTTGCTACCCGTCCGGATTTCTCTTGTTTTCTCCTGTTTCCCACTTGGCCCTGCTTTTCTGTTTTCTGTAGGGCCCCTCCCCCCCATCCTCCCCCCATCTCCTTCACTTTTTCCTCTTTCCAGCTCCATAAACCAGGGACCCGGGTCCAGTGCAGGGGAACCCTTGCCGAGCTCCTCTCTTTCTACGATGTATCCCTTTTTTTTTCCTGTTGTGCGGCCCCGTTTTAATGTGGACGGCGGTCCTGAATCGTCTCCCCCGGTAATTGGTAAGATACGAAGGACAAAGTACAGATGGGAAGAAAAAGAAACCAGACAGACAGACAGCAGCAGACAGACAGCAGCAGACAGGTTCTAATGGACATCAAGACACCGCTTCAAAGGAACAACAGACAAATGCAAAACGTCATCTATTCTCTTCTTTTCTCTCTCTTTCTTCTTCTTTCTCTTTTTCTGTTTCTATGGTCATAGGCAGAAAAAATATTCGGACGTTGCTCGACGTTGGCCAGGACGCATTGCCGCAACCGCCAAATAGAGGTCTTTCGCTGTCGCCGTTATTGCTGCTGTTCAAGAGAGATACATAGGAACAAGAGGGGGTGTAGGCAACGAGAAAAGGACGACGGGGGAGTGGCGCCAAACGTATATGACGATGAAAAAAGAGCAACCATCTTGTTCAGCGATCGCCGTAATTAGCAGATTTGTCCCCTTTCTTTCTTTTTTTATTTGTTGTTGTCGTTGCTGTGACGGTGTTGCAATTGACCAACAGAACAAAAAGTAGCGCCAACGGTAGTAGCCGTTGGTTCCTGCTCTCCGCCGGCCGTTGTACCGGGGGCGAGGAACCAAGGGATGAAAAGGAGAGCCTTGGTTTTTTTTTTTCTCTCTCTTCGACAGCAAACACGAGCTCCGGAAGACTTGCTCCATATTTGTGGCCGTCGGGTGATCGCAGTGGCTCCGCACTTGGGAGCAAAAACAAAACATTGGCAGTATCGATCGATCCAGACACAAAGGGCATGTGGAACATGCGGTACAGATAACGTACAAAGTACGGGCATGTTGTACGTTCAAAGTGCTGGTCAGGCTACTCCGTAGAAGATCGATTTGCCAAGGACACATGAGGAGAAAAGAGAAGTGGGAAAGACGGGACAGCCGATGCCATGGCCTGTTTGACAGCTTTTCCCCGTAGGGGCACGGTGTACGCCGGCAGGTTCCGTGAGTGCAGAAAAGGGACGGAAAGGTACGAACGTGAAGCGACAGCTTCATTCTCTGCCCAGGTTTGGGACGATATATTTTGCATCTTACGATATTTTCGGTACGACGTTTGTTGTACATACCCAATACATCGTACTTGTGCTTGCGAGATTTGCGAGCGTGCGAGCGTGCGAGCATGCGAGCATGCGTGCATGCGTGACAACTCTACTGATCCTTACACGAGCCCAACTCATACGCGACGCGACTCGCATATGCGAAATTATCTGCACGGTGCCGAGTTGTGCGGGTGATGCTATTGGGCGCCTCCCTGTTGGCTTCCCGTATTGCTGCATTCGTGGACAGTGTCTCCGTACGCCCCTTTTGAATGCAAATGCAGAGTTTTCATAATTCGTTTTGGGGACTCTTTCCGTTCATGCTTCCCACGCATGTGTAAAATTTCCATATGCGGCTGCTGATCCCGGTATTCTGACGTCCGTACGCAAGCTCAAATGGACTCCGTGCAACCGTCGTGACCGATTGCGTTCGCCTCTCGTCCGGTCGTCATCCGAGGATATACAGGGCACCTCGATTCGCTCGTTGCCATCGTGTCCATCCACGCTCCGTACTCGGTACAAATGATATCATTTTGTTTGCTCGCCTAAAAATACGGAGCGCGTACGTTTTTGCCACATGAAAAAGAAAGAGACCAAAATAAAGATGGCCGTCTTGTTCGAAAGAGGCAAGGCTGCGGCAGCCAGTGACAGACGGGAAAAAGGGGGATACGACGACGGATGCTCACGAGGATGGGGCATCCGCTGGAGTGGGTATATCTGGAGTTGAAAAAAGGGGACCACTTGACAGCTTCTGATCGGCCACGGCATGTCCCTACGTCTGTGGACACGAGAGCACTGTTCGTATCCAAGAGTCGGCAGACGTGCAGAGTGCAGTACGTTGGTTTAAAAGGGAAAATCGAGAGAACAAGGTAGAAAGCGATAAAAGTGTTGTAAAGGGGGTTCTGCTAGGGGCTTTCTTATTTATCGTCATTGGCGTTTGTGACCTGTTTCTGTTTTGAGTTTCTTAGGGGTTTACAGTGAACTCTCTCAACGGCCAGGTGTACTGTACACAGGCGTCCCAAATACTGTCTAGACGTCACTAACAGCAGCTTCGTACTCCGTAGAATCGAGTACGCCAGGCTCTGTACCTCCTAGCGTGGCCAGGCCCTATGGGTGGCCCAGTTGGCTGTGTTCCCTCCCTTTCTCCACTTGGGTCCCTGCAGCTTTCACTCGTGTTCTTCTGTCTATCCAGTCATTCGACAGCCACAGGACGACCCCCACATCGAAGGATTCAATGCAGTAACTTACTTTCGTACTTTCGTACACAAACGCATTGCTTCTTTCAGCAGACACGGCAGGCCGGATCCTCCAATCCTTCTCATCCTTTCCGTCCTTTCCGTCTTTTGGTGGGCGCCACAGACGCTCAGACCAGTAACGTCCCAAAGCTCTTGTTCCCAGCCTAACTTGCAGGTCACCCTCCCGTACGAGTACGTCGTCAAGTGGTAATGGGCCGGGAAGTAGAAAGAGGCAGTAAAGTAGAAAGAATCACGATGTGCGCCGAACATAAAAACGGCAGTTATGGCTGCCTTGCTTAGAAAATACACTTCCGGGCGTTTCACACTAAATGTCATGATCGCCACGCTCGGCGTGTGGCGTCTCGTTTTGCTACAGGTTTTGGGCCGGGTCTGTGCTCGCGGGTGTTATCTCGCGGGTGTTATTTCCATAAAGGCACTTTTTTATTTGCCAATGATCCGAGGGCAAGAGACGGCAATCACAAGCAAAAACTGTTGTGTTTATCATAACTTTGTTTACCCCTCTGTACGATGTACATTTTACTGCAACCGAGAGAAGTGGCGATCGCGACCAAAAAGGAGAAAGTAGGAAGTAGAAAGTAGAAAGTAGAAAGTAGAAAGTAGAAAAGTAGAAAAGATGGATGATACATGCTCACAAGACGCCTGCCACCCAAGTCTAGACCTGGACACTGCAAAAAGGGGGCATAGATCACGCCGGGGCGTGTGCTGTACTTGCGGCTTTCTGTCTCCTGCTTCGTGCTTTGTGCCACCAATAGCCCGGGATACCGGGAGAGGCAAAGGGAGTATTGTCAATATCACGCTCGGCCAACTCGGTGAAGTCCCGAGTACGGCGTACTGTGACGACCATCATGTCGTGAAACGGGATAAAACTCGGTTCAGTCTTTCTTGAATTTTTTTTTCTTGAAAAAAAAAAAAATAAGAGGTGGAAAAGATTTTTGTTCCTATCGGTATTTTCTAAAATGAGTCGGAATATTAATAAAACAAAGATACAAACGACATCGCTTCTCTTTCCGAATTAAAAACAAAAAAAAACACAACTAGTAAATCATAAACAGCTACAAACTACGTAGATGCGGTCGTGCTCTGCACCTGTACGGAGTATGTGAATCGGCAATGTGCTCTGTGAAGAAAACCACAACAAGGCTTCGCTCGGCAAGGTTGCCTGGGTGCACGTCCACTCTGATCGACAGCGCAGCAGCGGGAGCAAAAATAGCTCTGAAATGCTGCCCGTGCAGTGGCCCAATATCCGTTTTCCCGTTCTGTCAACGGCTGGCTTGTCTTGCACGAGAAGCAAAACCGATTCTGTTCTGTTTCTTCTCTACGACGTACCGCGGACATCTGCTTTCCTTTTGCACATCCGGGTAAAGAGAGACGTTTCGTGAACGACAAACGATACGATCAGAGGGGGGGGGGGGGGGGGCGGGTTCGACAACGTGGCATTCATTTGCGACCTGCTCTGCCGGCCGCTCAGATCGCCTCAGATGTCCCGTTTTTGTATGCTGCGGGACGTTCTGCCTGCGTTTCCCCAGAGGATCGATCGTTTGCAATGCCGGGCTATATTGTTGTCTTCGCTCCTTGCCTCCGTAATCGTCCCGTTGCCAATCTATTTTGTGCGACCACGAAAACACAGAAACAAAGGACACAGAAACAAAACCAAAAATAAACGATCCCCGTGCGTTTCGCGTTCCCGTTTCATATATTTTTATACTGCCCTAGACGGCTGCCACGAGGGACCACGTCCGTATGCCATACACCCAAAAAAGAAAAGGCCCGCGAGACGGCCGAACAATACAACGCATCTTAAGGTTTAATGTATGTTTCTTATTCCTTTTTCCCACCGGTAAAGACGAGCAAGGGAAACGTACCGGTTTCCAGGCCGACGATAGACGATCGCGACGGGGAGGGAAAAGAAAAGAAAGTTGAAGCTCGTGAAGCTCTGGAAGCTGGACCAAGCTCTCGAAGAGGGTGTGCGGTCAGCGGGGAAGGCCACGGGACAGGAAGCTTTGACCTCGTTTTTTCATCTCCTGTCTATTAAATTCTGCGAGGGGAAAGTTAAATTGATTACTCTGTACATGTCGAACGGAAAAATACGTCGTAGCGCAGGCCAGAACAAACGTCGGAACCTTTTTTGGTGGCAGAAAGCAAGTTTACACAATGGACACCAAAGGATGAATTACAGACTGGCAAGGCTGGCCAATAAAGGTCAACTGTAGTTCAATTACAAAGTAGACCAGGCCTGATGTGGCGTTGACCAGCCCGACAAGACACTGAGGATCTCAGCACAGCTTATGTACGAAGTCGACACCTGCCATGCACAGTGTTTGAACACACCGCGTGGGCGTTTGTGTTTATCGTGCACATCTTGCATATCTTGCATGTCTTACCTGTCCCGCCTATCCTGACTTTCATAAACTCGACACAAGAGAAGAAGCACGCGGCTCCGTTTGGGATCGTCTGTTTCCTGTCGATTCATTGGGCGTCTGGGCACCTTGGGTATGTTCGTCCAGAAGTCCCAGCTGATGTGCACCATTGCATGTCTTACAAGACAACCTACAACATCAGAACCTCACAACCTCTACTAAAGTCCCTAGGGCCACCAGGCGATCTACGGGACCCGAGACATTCGGGGCAACCTCGCATCCTTTCGCTCTTGAGAGACATTGAACTGTTTTGCTCCGTTATTTGGATAACCGTGTCCCGCCGCTCCCACTGGCGGTCGATCCTGTGGTGCCTGTAATGGGCGTCTTGCATTTGTGTGGTTGTGCTGTCCTTCGCGTCTGTCTGTCTGTCTTACTTTTCCGTCTCCCTACTTCGTTCGTAAGCGGGGCGAATGTGTGCTCTCCCTTTCGCGCTTTCGGAGTAGGCTATGTTGTACGGAGGAGTACGTTGCAATGGCCTGGAACATGATCAGAGGCTTAGCTTTTCGTTTTTGTCTTACATCGGCGCCCGTCTGGACCGTCTATTGCGACATCTTTTGTCATGGTTGTACACAAGCCCCTTATTTCTACCAAGTAGCGATTTTCTACTTGCACCATGCGAGCAGGCTGATCATTGCGATTGTGCGAATTTTCGGGATTGCGAGCGCGCACAACTCGTTTAATCCGGTCGCCAAAGCCATGTCGCAACGGAAAGAGGAGGGCCAAACAGCAGTACGATGTGCTCCGTAGGTCGTCGGTGTAAATAAGATGAGGTTCGCGGTTCAATTTCAACAATCAACGCCGAAACAGTAAACGCTGTGCATTTTCCAGCAACCGCGCCATTTCCGAACAGACTTGCTCTTATCTTGCCTCGCCAGTCGAGAGACTTTGCCTTTTCCTGCAAAACAAAACGTGCTGCGCACGGTCACCATGGCCCCCTCGCCAGTTCGATCCCTGCACCGGCGCCGATTTCAACGTAACTGTGCATCATACCTGGACTGTCTCGTCTTGTTCGCCTACGTACATTGTACTTTTGAAAATTGGCCCAAGCAAAATGACAGAAAACGAAAAAGGACCGTGCAGATGCCTTTTCTACACGTGGGAACGCCGCGGTTGACAGGCCTTTGTTCTGTGTGCGTTTGAGATGATCCTGAATCGTCTTTTGCTATGCGTCACGCTCTGTCGTCTGCCGGACATGACGGCGTTCTATCGTACAATACTGTTTTACTTCTGAAGATTCCGGAAGACCCAAAATCCGGGTTCAGGGAACCCCCCCATAAACCATGATTATGATCAGACGGTGATCTATTCTTGTCCATGTATATGTAGGGCGTATGAGAAGAAGACGAAAAAGAAAGCATGTGAGACTGAACCATTCTGAGACGTGAATGGTGGGCGATACCGGCCCTTTCATCACCTACGACGTACGATGTAATGAGAAGGTAAACAAATGGAGGCATGGAGTACTCCGTACATCTTGGTCAGCTCTCTTTTTGGTCAAGGGAGCGTCCGACTTGGGCTTAGATGGCTTTGTCGGATGGGAGCTGAAAAGAAACGAAAAGAGAATGGTACAGACAACCCGAGACGAAGGGCCAATACATCGAATGTGCACAAGTCCTTTCATCTGCCAAGATACGGTCTCGTACGCAAGAAGGGAAAGAAGAGAGAGAGAGCACAAATGCGACGTTTGCCAGGGGATGTTGCCAGATACGACACACTGAGGGGGACTGCGCTGGGAAAGAGGACACAAGAGACAATGACCGCTGCTTCGTACTGCCACAACCGTCACAATATTGGGAGTGAGACGGAAGGAAAAGAAAGCATTGCATCTCGAGGACAAGGCGGAACGCGCATCTGGCCGACATTGCGTGGCGCTGGTTGAAATGGCGGATGGGGGATGTCAACGGCGATCAAATGGCAGAAGGATTTGGACGGCCAGGCCTGGACTGTGATGAGAGACAAGAACAGCATGCAAGCATTGAAATCACACCGCCGCGTGGGGGGAACCTGCCCAAAACTGCATGGACCGAATGTGATTGTGATTTCACCTTGTGTGATGGAATTGGGCTTACGACTACGGCATCCTTGTGACAAAGTGCTCCCGTCTTTGTATTCGGAGGATTCTGAGTATTCCGCACGTAGTGCTCTGTATTCCGTACACTGTAAGATACGTCGCAGATTGTCGTTTTGGTGGTGGAAAAGTCATCAACAACAACAATGGGCGCACATGGCAAGGGTCCTCATCCGCAGCTGACAAAACAGAGAGCGACAATCGGATGTGATGAAGATACAACGGCGTCGTACCAAACTGCGTCCCGTCCGCCATGCGGAAGCTGTTATCGCAGCTGAAAATAGGAACGTGTTTTCATGCCTTCCAAAGTTATGCTGCAGAATTCGGACGCAGGCGGGACATTGAAACGGAGAGATAGAGCCAGGTCAATGGTCAATGTATTACAACGCGACGACAAGACTGTCAAACCCAGCTGCACAGGCAGGGTTTACCCCCAGGCTGTCACTGCTTAGCGTGGAACAGAGCGTTGTGAAGGTAATATGAGAAAGGCAGAAACGGACAAAGTACAGAGAAGACAGGCACAGATGAAAGCAAGAGGACGAGGACACGGCTGAGGACAGGGGTGAAGTCGAGACGATGTTAGACCTTGTGATGAGGCGAAAACGAGATGACGACGAAGACGGTCGATGTACTCCGTACAGCATACGACATACAGCATCCGGACGTGCACGACGCCATCGCTCTCCCGCAAGAGTGTCGTGATATGCAACTGCCGAGCTCTCTCTTTCTCGTTTTTCTGATCGCCCATTTCGCGTCGGGGATTTACATCTCGGGACCCATTTGCCATGGAGACTGTTTATTTTCGACAGATTCAAAGCTTGCGATTCATGGCTTCGTATCGCCATGGTGTCCACCGCACAATGCATGTACTTTCTTTCTCGTCAATCCCATGTGACAGGATGAGCGGAATTGATGTGCAAATGTGATTGGGCCAACGAGCACCGGGCAATTGGTGTAAGTGTGTGTATTTCGTGTGGAATACGCCGTACAATGTATGAAAAGGGAAACTGGCCCGACGACGATACGGCCATGCGCAGGAAGCGACGGCCATACGAAAGAAAGACGAGAGAAAGACGAGAGAAAGAGGAAAAAGACAAACGGAAAAAGACAAACGGAAAAAGACAGACATCGATATACTCACATTTTCCTTGGCCAGGTTGCCTCTTTGCGTTTGTTGCTCATGGCTCTCGGGTTTCCTGTTTCGCTCGTTTCTGCGCAACTACGATGAACTCACTGTCTCTGACACATGCCTCGCCTGCGTTGCGCCAGCAGCAGCAGCCTCCGTTCTAACCGTTCACGCTACTGGCTCGTCCGCCGCTCCGTACCGTCCCAGGCAAATCCCTGCTCCATGGGAATCCTGCGGAGGCCCTGGTGGCGGCCCAGTCTCCATCTCCTCCGATCGACACGTTCTTTTGCCTCTTTTCCTCTTTTTCTTGTCGTATCGTGCCAGTCGTTCTCCACCAGAGCTCTTTTCCTTTTATGACTCTGTGTGGCCTGTCGAGCCTCGATCCTGTCTCCCTGTTTTGTTGTGAGCATCGAGACAATGGCATTGCCCAACTCGCCCCAAAAAACAGCTCGGATCGGCCACCATCGCCACCGGGAAGCAGGCTCGCGTGAGGCAGTGTACCACGGCACCTAGGCGTGCTGGGCGCCTCCATGTACGATGTTTGTACGATGTATGGCTCGACGCCTCTACAGCTCTACGGCGTACAGCTCCTCCGCCTCGGCTCTTGCGAGTGACCTCCACAAAAAAAGGCAGACGGGATTCTCACGTCTGGGACCATTGGGCCTGTCTGGACCTCGCGCGAACCCGACGACCTGACGACCGGACGACCTCGCTCGCTGTCGTCCCCCAAAAACAGGCTGTGATCGACTGGCCATGGGCTCAAAGAGGCAATGCGGTCGTGGGCATATGGGGGTCTGTCTGGCTTTGTCGTAGTATTTACTCTCTACGATGTAATCGTACGGGGCCAGGGCCTGGCCCATGGCATGGGGTGTCGTCTTCGCCGACATCCCACAGTGGGTTCTGTGGATTTGGGATGCGGACACATGCTCTGTATTCTGTACAGAGTCAGGGAGTCGTCCGTCAGAATCGTAGAAACGTGCTCTCTCGACGAGTCCACCAACGCTCTGTGATCCACTCCCCTGTTCGCCGACCTGTCCCCTGTGTTTTTGTGTTGTCCTGCTCTTTTGGGAGCATGAAGAATCAGAATCAGGAAACGATGGGCAAAAACCCTCGACGTGCCGAGTAACAGTTCCCACGCCGCGCGCCCCGAGTTTGCGACGTAAGATGCTTCGTACTCCGTAATGCTGAGGCGGATCTCTCTTTCCAGGGCCCGGCCAAGACAAAGACATGGTGTCGGGTCGGTTCTGGGGACAGTGAGCGTGGGACGGTGGAGAGTGGACAAGTGGAGTGAGAGGATGCCTGTGTTGCTTTCTTTTGCGGTCAGTAATCTTACAGTGTAGTTGTGGTGGTTCTTGTCGTTGTCGATGTTTTGCTTTATCTGGTATTTACTTCGTACAGCCGTTTGTAAGATTACGCAACAGGCAACGCTTTCAACGGTGAAGACTATCGGCCAACGGCCAACGGTCCATGTCAACACAGCAAATACCCTCACCTAATTCCGGCGGCTCGTGCTCGAAGACTTGGACTACTGCAGGCACATGCTGGCGAGCAGAGCGGCACTTGGATGCACGGAGAAGCCTGTCAAATGCTTTTGCAAGGTCAGATTACGAAGGTATTACGAAGGCAAAGCATGAATGCAAATCCCCTAATGCAGGACACGGACGTTGCAGGCAGTCAGACAACAGCCATCTCATTATTTGCCTTGTCCTCGTTGGGAGTCTATTTGCGCTGCTGGGACACTAGCCAGGGCACTAGAGAGGATACTAGACAGGATACTAGACAGGGCACTACAGCGACTAGACAGGGGCTGGAGTAAGCTTGAGTAGGGGCTGGAGTAGGGGGAGTGGGCGACAAGAGACAGGCTTGGGGCGTACAGTAGCCCGGCATAAGCTCCGGCAGTGAAAGAAGCGAGGGTGCGTCAGTCCATTCGGCAGCCGGCACTGTCAAGTAAGAGGAAAACTGTCTGGCGGGACGTTGTGTACTCCAAGAGCCGACGTCGAAGAAGCGACAGAGGACGTCAGAAAATAGGCGAGAGGATGCAAGCGGCGAAGGATGAGGGGCTGTCGAGTGTAGACCAACCAGGCATCTACAAGTACGAAGTAGGAAAAGACAGGAACAAGCACAGGCACATGCACGGGCAAGGCCAGTACAGCTAGCGGCAGGCTGGGTTACGGTGAGACGCGAGTGGGCGTTGGTCGTGGACGGGGCACGCTGCAATCCGGGCAACGGGCGCCACGGACCGTGCGGAACTGGCTGTGGGCAGCGGACGCTATGGCCAACGGCGATGCCTGGAGAAGGAAGCCAACGAGGCCGACGAAATTACAGAGTACGAATCGCAGCGACTGCTCTTTGCTGTCTGCTCGTCTACTCTTGGCTAGGGATCACCAAATCCAAAGGGCCTGGGATCTGGCATGTGCAGGACGACAACGGATGAATGGGTGCAGATACAGGATGCAGTCTGCCATCTGTCGATCGTTCCTAGCCGAGGGCGCCCGCGACAGCCCTAAGAGCTTGGGCGCCAGACTGGGCGTAGTTTATGAGAGAAGCGTTCCTCCGTCGAGAAGCCGCGATGTCGCTCTCTTTTGCCATCCGCGGCCATTCACGCCGGCCGGTTCTTGTGAACGCACCTGCCGGCGTCGTCATCTGCCGCGATGGTCCCTCGATTTGACCTTGTATTACGCCATACGAGGGCCGTAAAGGTCAAAACGAGCAGAGTTTACGTCGTACGTCGTACGGGATGCTCCCTCATGATTGATTATTGGCACACAAACGATCAGAGTTGGGCATCGAGTGCAACGCTCCCCTCTTTTGTCGTCATTGGGATCAGCGGCTGACTGTGAGGGGGGTTTTGGTTTTGCTTTTGATTTTGATTTTGATTTTGGCTTGCGTTTGATTTTGCTTTTTTGCTTTTGATTTCGGGTTGATCTTTTACGTAGTCTCGCTATTTTGGACCCAGCGCCCTGATCCAGTTGCTTTTGCTAATGCATTGGAGATGACAAGACGAGACGATGTAACTCTGGACATTCATAAACGCAAGCCAAAAAGAGTCTGGCCTTTTTGCTCGAGCCATCTGAGATGTTCCGAGACTTTCTGAGACTTTCTCAGACTTTCTCAGGCGTTCAAGTCTATCCGAATCTTTGGACGTCCATCTTGTCGACCCTCCTCATTGCCTGGTCTGAATTTGCAAGTATCATACATCATACAGTCTCTTTGGGTTGCTTCTTTGACCAATTTCCCTCTCCTTGTCATGCTTTGTCGGTTGTCGACTTTGAACCGGCCAGTATGCCATTTTTTAACCGTGCTGAAATATGCGGCGTCGACCCCTAACCCGCTAACATGCCCAGACCAGCACTAGATCCGCCGGGAGGCCCCCGCCTAGTGCCGCGCGCCCTGGGCCTGGCTAGGGTCAACTCGAATGGCATCCGTGCTGTTGATCCGTGCTGTTGCTTTCCGCGGCGAACGAGGGGAGCGAGAGCCACTGGAAACGGCCCGAAGGGGACGGGCTCTAAGCGAGGTCGAAAGCAGCAAAGGCCACTTCCTAGAGAGACACATTGCGTCGAGACGACGGCATTTGATGAACATCAACATACCGGGGCGGCATCGCGCTGCAGACCGCCGAAAGCGGTAAACAGGCAAGTGAAGGGAAGTAAAAAAAAGAAAAGAAACGAGAATACCAAAAGGGAACACACCCAAGCCAGGGGTGAAAAGAGGCACACGAGAAAGAGGATTCGATAATGCAGGACGACGAGATTGCCGACGTCGACCCTACTTTTTAACGTTCTCCACAAGGAGTGACGATCGTGGTCAAGTCGTCCGGCATTGTTTGGACAAAATGTTGCTGGTTTGGGACAGTGTTGGGACGGTGTTGAGGGCTTTTCAGCATGTGAGCATGTCGGTATGTCGCGTCTCTTGTTTGGCCGCGCGAGAGGCGTCTGTCGACGCTCTCTTCAGGCAGAGGCGATGGCCAGAGTCGTGTCCGGCCGCACTCCCGGTTGAATTTGGCGAAGCGAAAGGAATATCGGGACAAGATGAGGCAAAAGGAGTCGAAGAATGGAGGAGTCAAGGTGATGATCATGTCAACGTGACAGTACGAACAAAATCTAATCTCATTGCCACTCGACAGCTACTGGCGACGCAACGGTTGCTTGTTGATGTGAATTTTGTTTGCTTGTGTTGTCGACGGATAGGCGGCGACCAACCCAATGCCGAGTTTTTGGACACGGCACATGTGTTTTGGTCAATGACACATATTGTCGCGACGAAACAATGGTAGACGAAGACTGCCCACGGTCGAGCACACATGCGCACCTGCACGTCTATCTGCATCTGCAAGCCCGTGTCCTCGCCCTCTGCGTTTCTCAGTCACTGCATCTGAGCCGCGGTTTTGTAAAGACCATGCCGTCCGCAGGCAGATTCCACGTTTGTCTTTCCATGTGGTAGACACGCGCCGTGTGCCAGTCCGGATTATGCCATGCCTGCGCGCATGGACAATTGTCGTCGGAGCGAGGCCCCCTTCTGCTGCATCGCCCGCCGCACGGACAGACCACTGACAGATCGTGACAGAACAATGACAGGACTAGCCCCTCCCCCTCTTGCAGGCAGAAGGGAGGGCAGCCATTCTAGAATGGCCGTTGGACGGCCTGGACGAGGCGAAGTCGCCGTTTTGCGACGAAGAGGGACTGTGCGGAGATCACGGCTGCACGATGGTTTATGCAAACAGGCATGTCGAGGATGTGGAAGACGACGAGCGGTGGGCGAAGGCAGAGAAGAGACGTCAAGAGACAAGTCGAGACAATTCGACACACGCAGAGACAGGGCATGGACGAAACATGCTGTTTCGCATGAGCCACATCTCTTCTGGAAGAGTTTTGAGTTTGACTTTGATCGATTTCGACTTCGATTCGCTTCGATTTCGCTTCGCTTCGGCTTCCCTCCCGGTATCGTTGCCGTGCCGTAGACTGAATTCATCGTAGATCACGATAAAGTCGGAGAATGATGAACTCGAAAATGCGATGTGAATGCTGCCATTCTGCCAAGCTGAGGTCTTGTCCAACCGTAGAGCTCGTAGATGGAAGACCATAACAACGAAAGCAAACGCAAAGCAATGGCCAGTGAGTTCCAAAAGGGCCTCAAGACATCCCAAACATCCAAAACACCCAAAACGCCGTCCCAATGCCAATCCTGTATGCACGCTGTCCCCATCACCTCTCACGTCATCGTCGTCTCACGTCCTCAGTTTCTGCGCCTGCGCCGCCGGCAGTCCCACGTTCCCGCCGCCGCCCGGCCGCTCGAGGCGCGTGTCGTGGGCGCGCCGGTCCACGGGCACAAACGCAAAGATGCCCGTGAGCTGGGCGCGCGCGGCCTCGAGCGCGTCGACGGCCGTTTTCATCTTGTCGGGTGACGTGTCGTCGACGACGTGGCGGCGGACGAAGAAGAGCCAGTGGCGGGAGGGGTCGATGGCGGTGTCTGTGGTGTTTGCGGTGTTTGTGTTTGCGGTGTTTGTGTTTGCGGTGTTTGTGTTTGCGGTGTTTGTGTTTGCGGTGTTTGTGTTTGCGGTGTTTGTGT
>WNLO01000115.1:2878-18070 GCA_021398005.1 Sporothrix luriei | reverse complement strand
GTGTTTGTGGTGTTTGCGCTGTTTGTGATCTGGTCCCAGGACGGGAGGGCCGACAGAGGCGTCGGGGGCGTGCCGGGTGTGGCGGGTGCGGCGGTGGGCAGGCGGTGGTAGCGGGCGAGGACGTACTCGTTGCCGCTGCTGTAGTAGATGAAAGACTCCTCGACGAGTTCGGATTTGAAGCTGGCGAGTTAGCGACGACGAGCGAGGGGGCAAGAAGGGAGGGTAAGGCGAGCGTAGCGAGGACAAGAAAAAGGCAAACGAAGTGAGGACCAAAGCGAGCAAAGCGAGGACCAAAACAGACCAAACATACCGGTAGCCGTTGTCGGTCAGGATGGCCGGCAGGTTGCGCGTGTCCGGCAGCTCGACCTTCTTGCGCTGCGTCACCAGCCGCGTGATGCCCGTGGCGCTGCTGCCGCCCGTCGGGTCGGGGATGTCGGTCCAGCGCAGCGTGCCCGGGGCGGCGCCCGACAGGATGGCGGCGGCGCCGGGCGACGTGGCCGGGCCGGGCGCGGCGCCGAGTTCGTCGCGCGGGACGGGGTAGCGCGCCTGCAGGACAAAGGACTGGCGCAGCATCTGCTGGTGCAGCTCGGTCCAGAGGCGGGCCTGGGCGGGCTGGATGGGCTGCGGGATGGCGCGCTTGACGGCGAGCCCGCGGGGCTGGGGCGGGCCGGCAAAGTAGAGGATGCGGTGGAGGGTGCCGCGGGCGGTCATGCCCGACAGGCCCTGGAGCAGGGCCTTGGCGCGCTCAATGTCGGCGTCGGGCACGACGGCCGTGAGGAAGAGCTCGTGCATGGCGGGAGGGGGGGGGGGGGGGAGGGAGGTCGAGGGAGGAGATGAGGGTTGGTGGTTGGTTGCAGTCTGTGTCAGAGACGAGGTTCGAAATGGGAGCTTTAGCTTTTGGCGATGCGATGCTGGGAAGTGGGGCAATAGCTATAGCTGCTAAGAGCTGGGCGCTGTAGAGCTCACCAAGAGCCAACTCTTACAACTCGTTGAGAGTGACAATATGCAGGAACTGAGACGATTATGCTACTTTTAGAAATGAGTATTTCATTTTATTTCTCTTGTACGACCATCAGTTGACCTCTGTCGTTGGTGAGACGTGCTCCTAGGATACTCGAAGCTGCCTCACGTGACCAGGCGTTTCTACCAACACCATTACGCGTCTAGCTCGCCTGTCAAGAGCACGCTGTCCATTTGTACGGAGTACAGCTATTACGATTCCAAACGAGACGTCTTTGATCTACCTCAGCTTCCCGCGGGCCACTTCGAGAACGCCACGAAGACCATGGCCCGGAGCCAACGTGCGAGTGCGGCAGCGGCAGCCAAGAAGATTGCGGTGCAGGCGGCGGATGACGACGAGGCAGGAGATCGAGTTCGCAGTGGCGGCGGGACGAGGACGACACAAACGACGACAACACTGCCACGCCGACCTGCTGCCAAGCGGAAACGGGAGTCGGAGTCGCCCGCGTACGAGGATGGCGCGGATCAGGGCGAGGCCGACGAGGACGAAGACGAGGACGACGAGAAAGACAACAACGACAGTGAAGCGGTAGCCGTACATAAAAAGAGCCGTGCACCGGCCCTGAAAAGGCTGACGGCTAGCACGCCTGTCGTCAAAAATGCCAAAAAGGCAAGGAGCGCGACAAACGCCAGCGGCACATCCCCGCTCGCGCAGCGCCTGTTCTCTCGAGCTTGTCCGCCAACCATGGACAACAACGTGCCATCACCCGCCTGCTGCCCACCCGAGCGCCGCCACACCGTCGACTACCACCGGCCCCTGCTTCTGGACGGCGCCGACGGCCGCCGCTCCCGCCGTGCCCTGCTCGCCTGGTACGACAGCGTCAGCGCGTCGCGCGGCATGCCCTGGCGGCGGCCGTGGACGGATCCGACGGCCGGGCTCGGCGGCCACGACGCGGCGGCCCGCACGGCGCTGGCCCGCCGCGCGTACGAGGTGTGGATCAGCGAGGTCATGGCGCTGCAGACGCGCATTGCCGTCGTGATTGGCTACTGGACGCGGTGGATGGCGCGGTGGCCGACGCTGGGCGATCTGGCAGCGGCGTCGGCCGACGACGTGTTCCGGGCGTGGCGCGGTCTCGGGTACTACAGCCGCGCGTCGCGCGTGCACGAGGCGGCGCGGCTGGTGGCGGCGGACCCCGAGCTGCGCGGGCTGCTGCCGGCCGACGCCACGACGCTCGAGGCAAGAATCCCCGGCGTCGGACGCTACACGGCGGGCGCGGTGTCGGCCATTGTGTACGGGCGGGCGGCGCCCATGGTGGACGGCAATGTGATGCGGGTGCTGAGCCGGCAGCTGGGGGTGTTTGCGGACAGCAAGGCGGACAAGGCGCTGGCGGACCTGCTGTGGGCGGCGGCAGCGGCGCTCGTGCAAGCGGTGGCGCGGGATGGACCGAAGGCGGGCGGTGACGATGGTGACGAGGTGGACGCCGCAGACGACGACGAACCACCCGTGAGCGACCGCCCCGGCCGCTGGGGCCAGGCGCTGATGGAGCTGGGCAGCACGGTGTGCACGCCCAAGCCCGACTGTGCGGCGTGTCCCATCCACTCGACGTGCCGGGCGTACGCCGAAGGGCTGGCGCTGCACGAGCGAAACACTACGGGGGTGGTCGCTAAGAATAGTGACGCCGACCTCCCCGTCTGTGCCCTCTGCGAACCATTCCCCGAACTCGACGACGAGGAGGCGGCGGCGCTCGCCCGGGCCGACAAGAACGAGGCCACGAAGGCAGCCAAGGACAAGGACAGAGACACGATCGCGCGCAGCAAGGCGACGACGTCGCCCTTCTTTGACGTGGAAGAGGCCCCGCCCAGCCGAGACGCGCTGGCCACCGCTGTCGGCCACGCGCGGACGTTTCCGCTGCGGCGGCCCAAGAAGCCCGTCCGCGAGGTGGCGACGCTGGTGTGCGCCGTGCGGCTGAAGACGTTGACGCTGCGGGGCGAGGACCACGGTCTGTACCTCCTGCACCAGCGGCCGGCCAAGGGCCTGCTGGCCCGTCTCTGGCAGCTGCCGAGCCACGATCTGCCCGCGGCCCTCGACGGGAAAGCGGCACGCCGGAAGGCGGCCGAGGCGTGTGTGGCGCGGTGGTTGACGGGAGGCGACGATGCGTCAGTCGAAGAAACTTGCACAGCCGCGACGGCACCGTTGCGCATTGCCAAAGCCACAGAGCTGGGCAGCGTCCCATGGCTGTTCTCACACCTGCGGCAGACAATGCACGTGTATCTTTTTGACGTGGCACCAGAGGACGGTGTCGGTGGCAGGATCTACCGCTCCCATCTGCCGACACCCGCCTCGTGCTGCTGGGCATCGGCGGCGGAGGCCGAGACCACGTACTCGATGGGCACGGGCATGCGCAAGTGCTGGGCTCTGGTGAGGGGGGCCGTTGAGTGACCTCATGGGCATGTTTTGAAGATAATATTATTTGTCTAACATTTTGACACATTTGACATATTTGACGGTGGTCAACACTGGACGCGCCCGTCCCACCTGCTCTATTTGCTGTTGCTCTGACTTCCTTCTCCTCTCCTCTACTTCCCATGTCGCCCGTTGCTCACTCTTTGGTACACTTTGGCTTTTTGGCGGTCGACGAGGACGAGGACAAGGACGAGGACGCCTCCCCCAACGACGACGACGACGACGACGACGACGACGACACCGCCCCCGTCGACGACTGCGCCGTGCCGCACACCACGCCGTCGGTAAAGCACGGCACCCCTTGCGCGGCCGTGATCCACTCGGCCAGATCCACCGTCCACAGCGCCGTGCCCGCGCGGGCCGTGCAGTTGCAGGCCATGAGGGCGTCGCCGGTATTGGGCAGGACGCAGTCGCGGCAGGTCGACGAGAAGCTGACGGGGGCGGCGTTTCTAAGATCCGTCGCGGCCATGGCCAGTCAGGGGAAGCACCACGAACGCCACGCACGAAGGATGCGCCAGCTGGATGCCCTGCGTCGACGCGACGAGGGAACTGTCCAGCGCCAGCAGCGAGACCACCGATGACTGGGGCGCCGGCCCGGCACAGCGCGTCCACAGGGACAGCTCGCCGCCCGAGACGAGATACTCGAGCCGCCACGCGGTGCAGAGGTCGGTGAAGGGAAAGGCCGGGTCGGGGGGTGCTGGGTGGTCGGAGTTTGCGCCACCGCCGTGGCCGACACCGATGCGAAGGCCGTAGGGCGGCTCGGCGATGGCGGCGGCCACGCCAAGGAGGAGCGGGAGAACGGCGGCGATGGGGTGCATGTTGAGATGTGGGAGGTTGGGAGGTGTACTAGGAAAGGCTGGCTGCTAGAGTGGTCTGCTGTTTGACCAAAGTCATTCTGCACGTCTTCGTTTGACACGGCCACGCCTGGCTTTATGTTTCTTTGCCTTCTCTTGCCGCCTCATGGTTCATCGCCTCGAGTGCGGGTTGACGTGTTATCTCTTCACCGTCGACTGTGAGACACGATTCGTGACGGCTGATGGAGTCTGGCCGGCGAGCTTATTTTAAAACAGGGGACACAAAGACATGTTCTCTCCTTCTGACGTCTGTCCCAGTCTTTTATCTCGGCAATTATATTGCGTTGTTGCACAGTGTTTGTGTTTTGTGATTGTGTTATGTGTTTTACGTTCGACTCTTGCCTTCTGCCCTGTCTTCTTTATTTCGGCCGAAGCAATGCGCACGTCGCCTCTTCGACGAGACATAATATCGGAGGCTTCCAACGACTGTTGACTGTTGCATAATCATAAAGCATAACCCACGTATTTGCAGACGACGTTCCTGGTTGCTGTTACATGCCAGCCTTAGACACCAATGTCGAGGGTTTGTTTTGGTGTCAAATAAGCGAAGCTGTGCTGGTGGTCTTTTTATTTTTATTTTTATTTTTCTCTATTCACCCCCCTTCTTTTTTCCCTTTTTTCTGTCTCGTATTTTGCCAGTCTTCATAGCAAAACCGTTACTTACCTTGAAATCTTCGCCCTGTGGTTTATGTTAACTCCTTACTGTTCCCCTGTCCCCTTTGCTTCATCGTTTATGCGAAACTGCTCGTGTCATGTCTACGCGTTTGCGTCTCGCCTTTTTGACCGGGTTTATGGACAGTAAATCCGCTCTGAAGATGCTCTTGGCCGACGAGAGACGCCGACAACGACTTACACGAGAATGCCGACGGAGTCTGCTTCGCGTTGCGGACTTACGACTTACTGTGGTGCATTTGGCGTTGACAGCCGTCATCGTGATGTGATTGGCTGGGAGTGGATGTCTTGACTTACACGCACTCTTATGCATCTTGTTATTCCTGTTGTCTGGGCACGCTGTATGTCGTATTTGCTCGCGTTGTCAACGCTCGTCCAGCCATTCGTAAGTGGTGGAGAGGTATGCTGTCCATAGATCAAGCCAGCCTCCCGTATTGTTTCCACACTGCTGCCCCTACAACGCGTCGACGGTAATATCAAGACTCCGATATTTTCCACGGAATTTTCGCATCTCGCCCGAGCATGGCACTCCGTCGGCACGACCCATCTCCGATGTGAACAGATTTCGTATATGGCGTGAAGGCCGGTGAAGGGACTTGGATCTGGGCATGCTGTGCAGTCGACAGCACAGCGACAGACTCGATCACTACCTTCGTCGATGCTGGGTGCTGTTGATGGCGACATCGACTTTGTCTATAAGTGTCAGGCTGTCCGCTTCGTTGTTTCGTTACCTGTCTTGATCATCATGTGTTCGCCGGATATCACGCCATCGACGACATCTCTGCCTTGATCTCTAGACATCCCGCCCGTCCTCTTTCTGCATAACCTCGACACCTCCCCCCCCCCCCCCCATCATGACCTCCGTCTCCCTCGAGCTGCCGCCGCGCAACATCGGCTTCGGCCGGCTCTTCCTCGACTCGCAGTTCTTCCACTACGCCAAGAGGCCGCCCGCGTCGACCAGCCTGCACGGCCAGACGGCCATTGTCACGGGCGCGTCGGCGGGCCTCGGCCTGGAGGCGGCGCGCCAGCTGCTGGCGCTGGGGCTGTCGCGGCTCGTGGTGGCCGTCCGCTCGGTGGACCGCGGCGAGGCGGCGGCGGCGGGGCTGCGCACGGCGTTTCCCCAGGCGCGCATCGACGTGTGGGCGCTCGAGATGGAGTCGTATGCGTCGGTGCAGACGTTCGCGGCCCGTGTGGCGGCTGAGCTGCCGCGCGTCGACGTGGTCCTCCTCAACGCCGGCATGGTCGCCGACACGTTCCAGCGGTCGGCCGAGACGGGCCACGAGCGCGTCGTGCAGGTCAACTACCTGTCGACCTTTCTGCTGGCCATCCTGCTGCTGCCGACGCTGGTGGCGGGCGCCAGAAAGAATGGTGGCAGCGCCAGCGAGACCAGGTGTCCCGCCCGCCTCACGATCGTCAACTCCGGCGTCGCCCTCGGCTCCCGCCACCCCTGGGACGCCACGCGCCCGCTGCTGCCGTCCTTTGACGACCCCGCCCGCCAGCCCTGGGACGCCGTCGAGCGCTACTGGTCGTCCAAGCTGCTGGGCCAGCTGCTTTTCGTCAAGCTGTTCCCCCACGTCCGCGCCGACGACGTCGTCGTCAACCTCGTCGACCCGGGCCTCGTTCGCGGCACCCTGCTGAACCGCGAGACCGCGCGGCGCAGCACTGGCATGGCGCTGGCCCTGTGGCTGGTCAAGGCCGTGACGGGCCGCAGCCTTCGGGCCGGCGCGTCGACGTACGTGGATGCGGCCGTGGTCAAGGGCAGGGAGTCGCACGGCTGCTTCGTCATGGACTGGGCGCTGCGGCCGTTTGCCGACTTTGCGTACACGGCCAAGGGCCGGGCGACCATGGAGGTGCTGTGGCAGGAGACGCTGGCCGAGTTCCGGTTTGCCGGCGTCGACGAGATTCTGGCGTCGCTGAAGTGAGGGATGGCGTTGGTTGTTGGGCAATCTTTAATTTCTTTGATTTCTTTGATTTCTTTGATTTGTTTGATTTGTTTGATTTTCCTACTTTGGCTTTACATTTTTTTTTTTTAATTCATATTGGCTGTCGATACGAATGCCAGATGTTTGTTATTACTATTACTACGCATCATCTACACCCATGACGGCTATTTGTAGTATGCGTCGTCCCTCTTCAGCGGCCCCTCCTGGCTGGACCCGTCGTCGCACAGCGCCACACGGATGCTAAACATGTCGGCCTCCTTGGACGCCCCGTCACGAACGTCACGGACGTCACGGACGGTCCGCGTGGTTCGCACGGTCTGCTGGCTGCCCACGGACCGCAGTGCCCGCTCGTCGTCGTCGATGCCCTGCTCCACGTCGCGGCGGTGCCTCGTCTGCGGCTCCCTGCGCGCGACGCTCTGCATCTCCTGTCCGCCGCCGTCCCCACCGCCAGCATCGCCCGCCCCGTTGCCTGTCCGTACGTCCGTGCCGCCGCCCGTGCCGCCGCCCGTGCCGCCCGACACCATGTAGTGGCGCAGCGTCAGCTGGTGGGCGTCGCGCAGCAGCACGCGCAGCACCGGGATGGACGCGGCCATGATGGTGACGGCAGACTCGGCGGCGCCCCAGACGACCAGCGGCAGCGCCGCGTACGTGAAGTCGCCGGCGGCCAGCGTGGGGATCTGCGCCGTCTTGACAATGGCCGTGGCGCCGGCGACGACGCCGAGGCTCATGGCGACGGCGACGCCCAGCTTCTCGGGGCGCCGCATCTGCAGCTGCCACACAATCTTCCACGGCAGCAGCGCCAGCACAAAGTCCATGACGGCCGAGTAGCCGGCCGCGAAGACGCCATAAATCGGATAGACCTGCGGCGCCCAGCAGGTGCCCGGCACCGTCGGGTTCCACGTCTTGACGAGCGGCGCGCACCGCACCCAGAGGAACAGCGCGTTGAGGCCCATGGCGACGTTCATGCTGGCGATGGCCAGCCAGAGCAGCGCGCGCAGCCGCGGGTGGCCGGACAGCAGCCGCAGCAGCGTCAGCGCAAAGGACGTCTTGCTCCAGACGGCGGCCAGGATGGAGAACGTGCCCGTCAGGTTGCCCAGCAGGCCCAGGCGGCCGTAGTGCGCGGCGTCGACGTCCCAGACGTGCAGGCCTTCGCCCAGCGCCACCGACCACGTCGACAGCGCCACCGACGCCGCCAGCGCCGCCCACGCCAGCACCATGACGTGGTCGTCCCACCAGAGCCGGCGCCGCGTGCAGAGCTTGCAGAGCAGGCGGGCCACGAGGAAGGCCAGCGACAGCGCCGCCAGGCACCAGATGGAGAGCAGCGTCGACCGGCGCTTGTCGTCGTGCGGCAGGTCGGCGTACGCCGCCGGTGGCGGGATGCCGCCGTCTGTTGTGTGGGACGATGACATGCTGAGTGGTATGTGGGGAAGGTGAAGCAGCGAGAAGAAGAGGCAAGGGGGGGTGGACGAGAGACAGGGAAGAGAGACAGAGAAACGAGAAGAAAGAAAGAAAAAGAAGAGAAGGAGATCGGACAGCGACGTCCTCGTCAGATATCAGTGCTGCTCCACGGAAGAAGGCAGAGCGACCAAGGAAACGTATAAGAGACAGGGAATATAGATTCTGCCACGACAGAGAGCGATCTCGTCGATCGTATTTATCAACGGAACGTCGAGACAGAGCATCCTGTGGACTCGACTTTCTGGACGCATGGCATGCAGGGACATGACGAACAGACGACTGCGACGGCCGAGTGTGGGGAAGAGGTCCAGGCTGGCCGTGGCCAAAGACCCAATATTGGCGCTGGACGTCTGGTTGTGTGCCACACTCGATTGTCGTCTTTTGTTGCCAGCCAGGAGCAGGGTCCAACCGCCACAGCGGATAAGGTTGAGGAGAAGATGTGATGTGCAGAGGACGTGAAAGCGTACGAAAGCATACAAAAGTGTACGAGAATGTGTGCACCAGACACCAGCGATGCTCTCCAGCGCCCGAGAGCGCGTGACGAACCACTGTTGCCCGTTGTTTGGGAGCATGTCGTGATCCCCCGTGCACGAAAAAGGTGTGGCCGGCGTGCAGGCTTGTCTTAGCTACCCCGTATTAATGGTCACAGCCGGGCCAGGACGGTGCATCGACCGCCTCCTCACCAAATACGCTTATTCAAGTAAACAAATTTTCCGGGACGGCCATCCTGGTTGTGGCAATATCGGTCTGCGGTATTGTCTGGATGTGTGGCTCGTCGTCCTCTGCTCTCTGCCTCCGCATCAGCGTGCCCCTGCTGCATGTTGCACGGCCGGGACTCACCAGAAGAGGAACAAAAAGGCCCAAGATCCCAGCTCGATCTGCGGCAACACGGGCCTCTTCTGTTGTCGTTGTTCTTCCTTTTGACCTGGTCTCTTCCCATTCTCCTCTACAGTCGTATGCAGGTCGACACACACAGCACAGAAAAGGACGACAAGAGAGACGCAAGATGCACAGTCGACAATACTTTGCGTACTTACACTCGACGACCCAGCTAAACATGCACTTGCGGGCGAGCGACGGGCCCATGCTTTTTTGCGTCGTGGGCTCGAGCTTGGTGCTGCGCACGGCCTCAAATACTTAGTCTTTCGAGAAACAATGCTTTCAGACAACTACCAGCTCTGACCGACGGCGCTCAAAGACAACTGATCAGAAACAAACCGGGCAACGATCTTTTCCCCGCTCCAAGGACACCATAATACAAATCTTAACGCGCCTGCTGTGATCGCCGCCTACATCGAAACACTCGACAGCACGGCCGGAGTAAGACCAAAAGAGATACAACAAAAGAGACACAACCGCAGAAATAAAGCTGCGGGGTGCATGGTGCACTGGCTTGATACACATCCAATGCAGGGCAGGCTCTGGCCGCGTCTGTTTGCCGTCTGTTTCCCGTTTCTGTCGACTGACTCCGTACCGGAAAAGCGTCTTCATTCTGACGAGACGTATCTGCCTTCAAGGGAGGACTGCGAAAAGAGGCGGGGTTGGACACAGCTGTCTCTACACGCATCGAGCGGAGCAAAAGGCAAAAGGTGTGTGCGCTTTGACACAGGATCCCACCGGACAGAGCAGCCACACAAGCTCCTCACGCACTTGTGTTCGCTCCTCAATTGACTGCATTGCCCCTTTCCACGCAAGACTGCATGTCCTGGTCGTGTGTCTTCCTCGCTAGATCCTGAGGGCAACAAGGCTCGGGCCTCGCGTCGCGGTGGCTGCTTGATCAATTAAGATGGGATGGGAGTTCTGCATGCTTCCTTCGTGGGCGTGGCACAGAGGATGCAATGGACGTGTGTGGCGCCACAATGCGTGACCTGCCCCTGAGAAAAAGGACATGGGCCGCTACATCCTGACAAAAGGGTGCCGACACATGGCAAGCGCATACTGTCATGTGCATTTCTTTTCCACGTCGCAGTGCTATCAAAGTGCAACTGTGCTCTATGTCGCAATACTATCAAACACGAATGTCTTTCTTTCTTGGCACAACCGCCTTGTAAGTATGCCCTACTTCGTGCCGCCCGCCACCGTCCGCTTCGCGCCCAGGACCACCCCAATCGTCCCGTCCCAGACGGCAGCGCCGCCGAGACACAAGACTGTCGCAAACAGCTGGGCCAGCGCCCACAGCCACGCGCCCAGGCTGAGCGTAAAGAACTTGAGCACCTCGTTGACCTGGTAGTGGTCCTCCTGGCGCGCAATGTAGTACCGCATCCGCGGCGGCTGGTGTGCCGCGTCCGTGCCGGGGACGCCATGGACCTGCCGGTTGCGCGCCGTGTTGGGTTGCTGCAGCTGACCGTGCTGCCCTTGCTGGGCCGTCTGTTCCGCCGCCTCGGCCCGGGCAGCCCGCGCGTGCTGCGCCGCCACCGCCGCGTAGCTGGGGCCGTCGCCCCCCCGGCCGTCCACCACCGCCGCCAGGTGCAGCTCCACCACCAGCCGCACGTGCGCCGCGTACAGCGGCACAAACCACAGCGCAAACCGCTGGTGCATCGCCACGTACAGCCGCTGCTGCGCCGCGTCCCACGCCACCGACTCGATGCCCAGCGCCACGTCCGGGCTCAGGATCTTGTACCACCGGAAGATGGCCGCAATCAGCCGCCGCGAGTTGACGCGCTCGGCCGCCAGCGCGCCGCCGTGCCGCTCGACCAGGTCGACGAGGCGGTCGGGCGCGTGCTGGCGGACGCTGCTGCTGTTTTTGTCCTTGCCCGCGCCGAAGCCCGGCACGCGGCACAGCGGGTGCACAAACTCGGCGTCGGGGAGGTAGTAGCGGCGGATGGCGGCCTGCTGCTCGGCCGCCGGCCGGGTGCAGAGCGTCGTGATGACGTCGCGGATTTCCTGTGCTGTGCAGGGCGGGCGTTTGTTAGTGCGTGGGCGAGGTCAGAAAATGTAAGGGGTGCGGGAGGGTGCGAGAGGGCGTACCCGGGTGCTCCATGTTGTGCTGTCGATTCTGCAATTGTGTCGATTGCTTGTCGAGTCGACGACTTGACGATTTGGATAGAAACAGAGCCTGCATGTCTTTGCTCTTTGTAGCTTGCAATCACATGCATTTTGGATTCTGGTCGGTGCTTTTGTCTGTCGATGACGTCAGCTGGAACTTGCTACGGAGAGCGCTAATGGCGGCCCCTGGAAGGATGACCCTCTGTAAAAACTGCGTCAACATTAGCCTCCGCAGTGGGACGGCACGTTGGTTAGCGCTCTTTAGTCTAAGTAGATATCTGTCAATCAAGTGACAGACTCAGTGTACGGAGTATGGGCCATTTGGTTGGATGATTGTTTTCGAAAGTTTCTTGATTGTGTGATAGTTGCTTGTGTTGTAGAACATCGCCATATTCTGCTCAAAATGCCCCCGAATTCCAGAGTTTTCACCTCCCAAATTATGCCACATAATGTACCCCTATTTCCTTACACGTGACATACTACCTGACAATACCTCACCACGTGATGCATATTCCGCCATCAAGACCTCAAGCTGTGCCTGCATATTTCACATTTCTTCCTCGCCCTGCCTCGATCCTGAATAAATCAAATTTGGCCCTGGAGACGGGGCGCTTCTTCCCTTCAAGGGAGCGGGCCTTTACCCTTTTTACGAATGCACGATTCGGACGGCTTAAAATATCCGAAACATTACCACCCCCCTCATCCCGTAGCACGCCATCGTCTCTTACAACGTGGTCCATACATATTCCTCTTCTTTACTTGGATTCCCTTCATTGAAGAAATGCTACTCATAGAGGGCTTTGTCGCCCTGTGGACAGTATTTCGTCGAGAATGCTTGCCCGTGAGGCCCATGAAAGCGGCCAAGCGGCAACAGTTGGGGGCCATCAGGCGACCAGCGACGTTGCCTGGGCGCGTAAGTATGCAGATATCGGACACCGGGTTTGACCGCAGCGGCTGCTGCCTGATGAGAGGAGGGATGATGCGTGGTGTACTGTGTATTTAATTCGTCTTACTGCCTCTCAATGTCTTGTGTCGTTTCCTGGTGCCCCTTTTTTGTGCATCCCTCTTCAGCTTTCCATCTTCAACAGCAGCAAATCATCCACATCAAAAAGTAGAAAACAACCAGAAACACCACCATAAACGTACCAAAATGGACAAGAAAACCACCAGCCGCGACAGCGCCCAGTCGGGCGACCGCTCGTCCCAATCCACGGACACGTTTTCCGTCCCCAGCTCGTCCGGCGCCATCCCGTCGACCGTCGTCGCTCCCAAGGCCAGCCATCTGCGTGCCAGGGTGGCCCCGGCCGACACGGCGCCTGCATCCGGCGCTGGAGCACCAGCCATGAGCCGCTGGAGCGACGGCACCTTTGGTTCTGCGGCCGCCGGCAGCGACGCCCCGTCCACCACGTCGGGAGGCTCGGGGCCGGCGGGCAGCCTGAGCACCTACAGCGGCAAATCGGCCCAGGCGACCACGGCGCAAGCGGCCACCGCGACGGTGGTAGACGTGGGTGTGGCACGCCAGGCACAGCACAGTACTGGATCGACCGGCCTCACGGCAGCTCGAGCTCCGAAGTACGATAGCGCCCAGCTTGTTGGAGGACTTGCCAATGCCAACCCCGTCGATTTGAAGATGGTGCTGTCGAGCGGTGCAAATTCGCGTCTTGTGAGAGGAATGGGCCCAGATCAAAAATAACCTACATAGCTTTAAAGTCTGTAGTGATCTAGTTAGACAGCCTCGGCAGCCTACAGAGGAACCCAAGAACTATGCTGTTCTTCTTGTGCCATCTATTTCAACGACAGACGGCAGCTACATTTGCAGCTTTTAAAAAAGTCCGCCTTGGCCCGTTACAGAAGGATTCTGGCACCTGGGCGACAATAAACCTCCAGTGAACCCCGCCATATTAAGTAGCCTGACGAATCCGGCATCATTGCTTTCGTGGTATTGATGTACATCCGTACTTACATCTCGACGTGGTCAATCACAGACGAGGATTGTGTTTAGTCAGCAATTACTCATCAGGGGTAACGAGGAGTTGGCAGAGGCTGATCCGATCATCGAAAAATAAACAACTGTCCGACAGGTGGACCCTCTTCTTACACCGTGCCTTTGGCAGCTCCTTTCGCCTACTAAGATGCCCGCCACCATCTACCAAACGCATGGCACGACCATCAACCGTGATGATGCGCTCGCCAGCGAGAAGAATGTCGTCGTGCGGCACGCCCAGTTCTTCTCCTTGGTGGACCTCACCAGGCGCCTATTGAATGACCAGTTCGCCGTGATTGAGCTCGTGGCCATGCACATTGGCGTCAGCCCTGCATGCATCGAAATAGCCCATTTCACGACCTGGAAACGCGGCGGGTTCAACATTGTCGTTCCCATGTTTATTATGGACAAGGAGGCAGGCCCGGATCGTGTTGACGCCCTCAGGCCGCCAAACCAGCACGGGGATCGAGAAGCGAGGCAAGTCTTGCTACGCGTCCCTTTGCCGGCCAAAGTCAGCGAGGAGCAGAACCCCGGGTCTGTGATGGACAAGCTGCGCTGCGAGACAGCGTCCTACGTCTACATGCAGCGGCATTGTCCTGAAGTGCGCATACCACACCTTTACGCCGTCGGCTTTCCGGGCGCGGGCGGTCAGCATGTATGTGCAGGGCCCTTTGGTCTCTTGCGTGGCGTTCCATGCGTGGATATCTTCTCATGGCAGATATTGCTGACCTTTAGTTCACCCATGCATCCCACCTGTCCATCCTCCGGCGTGTTGCGCTGTACGTCCGACAGGTGTTCGCATCCTGGTTTCATCGGCCAGTGCCTTCCGACTATCTCCCTGTCACCCTCCCCCCCGGCCCGGTACCACAGCCGCTGGAAGACACCGGCTACATGATTCTCGAGTACTTTAGCGAGGCCCGCTTCGGCAAGCAGCTCCCCTACGTCGTGCCTCGCGACCGCCCGCTCCAGGGGCTGTTTGTCGACGAGCCCGCCAAGACGCGCAACCTCTGCCGCGACCTCTCCCGCCTGATGCTGTCCCTCGCCCGCGTGCCCCAGCCGCGCATCGGCGCCTTTCGCTTTTGCCTGGCGGACGGCACCATTCGCCTCGACGGCCGGCCGGCGACGTGCGACATGGCCATCTGCGAGACCGAGGGGGCAGCACGCACCGTCGGGCTCGACACCACGTACGCCACCGCCGACCGCTACCTGGCGGACCTTGCGCGCTTTCACGAGTCCGGGTTCCGCACCAAGCCCAATGCCGCCCTGAGCGAGAGCGATGCCGAGTATCAGATGGGTGTCATGGTGGCTCTGCGGGCCATTGCGCACCATTTTGTGGGCGGCTCCGGCGACGCGAGAAGGACCGACGACGGCCACCCCTTTCTTCTGCACCTCTCCGACACGAACCCGGGCAACCTTCTCGTGGACGACGACTGGCACATTACCGCCATCTTTGACCTCGAATGGCTCTTTGCCTCGCCCGTCGATCAGCTGCAGCCGCCGTCGTGGCTGACATGGACGTCCATTGACGATATAGCAGGGGAAGGCTACGACAGCTACTGTGCGGCCCGCAAGGTCTACATGGACATCTTTCGCGAGGAAGAGGAGAGAATGGGCATGACGGGCACCGCGGCGGACAAAACATTTCGACTCAGTGACGCCATGGACGCCAGCTGGACGTCGGAGCTTGCCTGGTTTTACATTGCGCTCACGTCTGTGGACGGCATGACGCAGATCTATGAACGTCGCTTCCGGCCGCTGTTTTGGCCTAGAAAAGTCGACAAGAGCAAAGACGAGAGCAAAGACGAGAGCAAAGACGAGAGCAAAGACGAGAGCAAAGACGAGAGCAAAGACGAGAGCAAAGACGAGAGCAAC
>WNLO01000114.1:0-93990 GCA_021398005.1 Sporothrix luriei | reverse complement strand
TTTTATTGTGGTCGGGGCCCCCAAACTCTTTATAGTATTTTTTGTTGCGGTTTTGTTTTTTTTTTTTTTTTTTTTTTTTGACGCACCCCCCCCCCCCCCCCCCCCCCAAAACACACACACACACTAACTTACACCCTGTAGTCTAAAGGGCCTCGGCTTCACAACCTTCCAGACCAACTTGCTCATCATCCCCACGTACGTGCTCTCCATGATCACGCTGCTGTTGGGCACGCTATTTGCTGGTTGGTCCGGCCGCCTGGCTCTCAACGGGCTCATCGGCCAGTTCTGGGCTCTGCCCTGCCTTATCGCGCTCTATTGCATCGACACGACAACCGCAAGCAAGTGGGTCGTGTTTGCCCTTGTCAGCATCCTGCTCGGCTACCCCTCGAACCACTCTGTCCAGGTCGGCTGGGCCTCGCGCAACGCCAACACGGTGCGCACCCGCACCGTCTCGACGGCCATGTACAACATGTGCTGCCAGGCGGGCGGTGTCATTTACTCCAACATATACCGGGCCGACGACGCACCGCGGTACCGTCGCGGCAACCGCACCCTCATCGGTCTGAACATTGGCGTGATCTGTTTGTATGTGGCGGTGCACTTTTACTACCGCTGGGTCAACGGCCGGCGCGACAAGATCTGGAATGCGTGGACGCCCGAAGAGCGCGAACACTACATCAACACGACCAAGGACGAGGGCAACAAGCGCCTCGACTTTCGCTTCGATTACTAGACGCAGGGGAGGTGCCTCGTTGTTCGGCTGTACCTGTTCCTGAAAGTCCCTGCGCTATAAAACCACACTTACTCATGTTTGCCATCTCGAACATGGACCATACGCCGTCCATATTCTACCCGTTGTTTGTCACCAACCGATTTCATTGCCTGTCTCATAATATTACTTCACTAGATATTTTTTCTTATAGCCAATGACACGAGACTGTTGCGTAACATCGCGAGCTCCATCAGTGTCCGAGTCCTGCCCGCGTCGAGAGGATTGACTGCCATTTCTGCCATTTTAACAGTTTGTGCCATTGCTGGACGAGCTATTTCACCGTGAGCGCGTTTTGCGCGTTGGTAGATGGCATAAGGATCCCACGCAGGCTACAGACTATAAATCAAAGCCTTGCCGACCAGCTAGTGCCTGACTATAGACGACCTCGCACTGCGCCGTACATTCCGTTATATTTCTCTACCTGCCTCCATCTTCCTCTATTTTCCTATCTTCCTCTTTTGCACGTGCTCGATGTCACAATGGGATGCCGCCACGATGTGGATGCTGAGCGATACAAGCTGCATCCAGTAATTAAAATCCAAATTGCGCAAAAAACAAAACACAAAACGTCGACAAAGCGCCCAGATGCTGCCCCAAGCCACGTCCTCCAATTCGTGCCGTGGTCTCTCGGTTGTGCATTAGCACGAGGGCCCGTCGCCCGTCAGTCTCGGCCCATCGCGCTGGAGCGTAGCGAGGAATGTGGGGAGTGGGGAGCACGCGGCGGCTGGTAATTTACAATGTACAAGACGAAGGAGCCTTGGAGAGACCCCGCTCCACGCGCCTGCCTCCAAAAAGGTCGGTACGATTCAAGCCGGCCGGACAATACAGAAGCGACAAGAGTTGCGACAAATGGGAAGGAGGAGAGAGGAGAGAGGAGATGAGCTCTTGCTTCTTGCCTCTTTTCTTTTTACTTCTCGAAAAGGGGCTTTTGACTTTGCTTCTTCTCGTTTTCGTCCTTTTTTGTCACCTTTCTTTCCTTTTCGTCACATGATATTCCACCAACACGATTCAAACTGACAATCCAATCCACCACTCCAACACTCTTTCGACGACAGCACGGACCTACGCCCTACATCGGCAAAACACTTGCCACCCCGCCCCCCATACACCTCGCACATGACGCTCCCGCAGCTGCTCGTCGGCAAGGTCGCGGGCATCACCGGCGGCCTGACGGGCATTGGCCGTGTGAGTCTCCTCGGCCCGCATTCATTCGACGACGTGCACATCTAACCAACCCCCTAGGCCATCGCCCTTGACTACCTCCGCCACGGTGCCAAGGTCGGGATCAACCACCTCGGCGGCGCGGGTGACGAGCCCCACCTCAAGAGCTTCCTGGACGAGGCGGCGGCGCTGCTGCCGGCCGGCGAGGCCGTCGAGAGCCGTGTGGTGACGTTTGCGGGCGACATTGCCAAGCCCGAGACGGGGCGGCAGTTTGTCGAGCACATTGTGTCGTCGTTTGCGCCGGCGGACCACCACGACGGCCCCGGCCACGGCTCCGGCCACGGCCGCCTCGACGTCTTTGTGAGCAACGCCGGCGTGTGCGAGTTTGCCGCGTTTCTGGACCTGGCGCCGTCGCTGTTTGAGCACACGCTGCACACCAACCTGTCGGGCGCGTTCTACGCCGTGCAGGCGGCCGGCCGCCAGATGGCCCTGCACCAGACGCCGGCGGGCGGCTCCATCATCGGCATCAGCTCCATCTCGGCGCTCGTCGGCGGCGGCCAGCAGACGCACTACACGCCCACCAAGGCCGGCGTCAAGAGCCTGATGCAGTCGTGCGCCGTGGCCCTCGGGCCCTACGGCATCCGCTGCAACTCGCTGCTGCCCGGCACCATCCGCACGCAGCTCAACGACGTGGACCTGGCGGACCCGGCCAAGCGCGCGTACGTCGAGGGCCGCACGCCGCTGGGCCGGCTGGGCGTGCCGCAGGACATGGCCGGGCCGGCCGTCTTCCTGGCGTGCGAGGAGCTGAGCAGCTTTGTGGTACGTCCCCCCCCTTGCGTGAGCGACAATTCGCTGCGTGTCCGTTGCCTCCTTTGCCAGTACGATTTGCTAACGGCAAACGTGTCCGTCTCTCCAGACCGGTGCTGAGCTGCTCGTCGACGGCGGCCTGTTTGTGAACCTGCAGTAGGAGTGGGTGCGGAACATACGGGACAGACATGAGAACCAGACTGGAGTGTTTGCGCATGTGTACATAGCCTTTCCGTCATTTACATTGCGATTTACCATACGTGAGTGACCAAATGACTGTGGTGTAAACGCAGACTTACAGGCGCTGAAGCGCTATAAACAGGCCAGCCATTGTGGCCGCCAGCTTAATTAGGCCCCTTCGTCCGCCCCCACGTGACACCCCCACTTTTGCAGCTGCGATGACATCGTACGATTTGACGTCGTTTGGTGCCGAGGAAAGCGCTTTTTTTTCTCTAATTGCGCTCCGGTCAACTTTTGTTTGTGGCAGTCCATGGCCAATTGATACGATTACGCAGACTATCAGCCTGCTTCGCATCTTCTTCGCATACACAACCTCCGTATACCGCACGTATCCAAGCACACTCCCGCACAACATGAATACGGTAAGCAACGCAAAGCTCCCTTTTGTCCCGTCGACTCGAGACAGCGCCGTCGACGTCGTACCGTATCCTCCGCATGGCGTTGCTCTCCGTGCGTGCCGTCACTGAGCATGCTGACTAACATTGGTGTACAGATACGGTCGTTTTGGTACGTTCCGCCGCGGCACACGGCCACGCTCGGCCGTGACCTTCCCCCCTCCTCTTTTTCACGTTACTGACAACATCTCATCTCGACAGGCTTGGCTGGGGCTCCCTCTGTGCAGGTACGTGGTTTTCCTCGTCGGCCTTTTCTCCCCGTCTCACGTCTGATGCCTTACCGTCTCGCCGCCTACTAACACTCTCCCAGCCGGCGGCGTTGCCTACTACTTTGCCAAAAAGAGCATCAACGCCGACCGCCAGGCCCGTCTCTCCGAACAGCGCCGCAAGAAGTCCGTCATCGACGCCCTCGAGAAAGACCGCCAAAACGCCAGTCCCCAATCGACCCCCGCCGCGCGCACGGACACTGTCGGCTCGCCCAGCCAAGAATCGTCCGGCGCCGACCCGGCGCCCACGCGGCACGCGCCGGCCACGGAGTCGGAGCGCGTGCTGGAGAAGAGCAAGTACGAGGCGAGCGCGCCGTTCCGGAGTCCCAAAGGCGACCGGTTTTCGTGACGGGGCGGAATGGGCAGAGCGCGAGACGGCGAGACGGCGGGGTGTGGCGGGGACTGGCCGGTCTGACTCGAGCACGCACGCGGCCTGGCGGTGGCTGCACAGCGACCGAAACGACGGGACGAAACGACGGGGCGACTGTTGTATATACTCAGCTGCAGAGTCGGTGGCACACGATCGTGTATGGATATTGTTTGATTTATCAGGCGGGATTCTTCGAGATTGGCAGACCATGGGACATCCTCTCTCCTTGTATTGTAGTAAAATTCGTAAACAAAAAGCATGAACGAAGTACGAAAACATCTAGACAACCTTGACGAATCGGCAGGACATTCCATCCCGCCAAAAGGCACATCTGTGAGACGGCAGCGTCACGTCGTCGAACATCTGAAGGCTGAGGCAGTAATTACGGTTTAAGCGCACAGCAACCGTTAGCGCCTTCCGTCCAGGGCAGCTTCCTCGAAAGGCGGTAGGGACAGGCAGCTCCACTTTAATTCTCGCATCTCGCATCCCCAAACGGCAACACCAACCCGCCCACAAGACCGTGCTCCAACCAACGTCCTTTGTTCTCCTCAAAACAAAACATCTCCAACGCGACGCCTCCACGACGTGCGTCAGTCCACACCAATCCCCGGCATTGCGCCGACACGCCACGCTACAGGCAATGGCCGCCCCGTCTGCGAGTCTTCCAAACTGACGCGTGCGCATGGCCCGTTACGTGCCGCCTCGAGTCAAGCTTCGACCTCGCATCGACGTCGCATCGCATCACGACATTGTCCGGATTCCATTTGACCATTTGACGCGTCCGCCGCAGACCGCCTCCTACCGCGTCACACTTTGCCACGGCCGCCATGGCTGCCACCTCCACCACGGCCACCACGGCCGCCACGGCCGCCCAGCTGGCCATCGCAACAGCCTCCCTCGCCGCCGTGCTCCTCCGCCCAGACCCCGCGCCCTGCTCGCGCGCCGAGATTGACGAGTTTGCCGGCCTGCTGGCCCGCACTGCGGCGCGCTGCTCGCCTGCCCATGTCCAGGTTTGACAACGCTCCTGCCCGCCTTTTCCGTCTATTTTCGTTTTCGTCTGTCGTTTCGTTCTCTTTGCACCCCAACTCTCTCCTGAGCCTCGCTAAGCGCTTCTCGCCTTCTCGGTGGCTTGCCACCGATTTTGTTGTCGTTTCGTTCTTCCTCCACACACAGACCTGCAAACAGTGGATGCTGCGCCATGTCACGCACTCGCCCGCCCGCGCGGCCGCCGTCGGCCGCTACCTCGTGGCGCTCGCCAACTCGTTTTCGCCCGAGACGGGGCGCCCAGTAGCCGACAAAGACGTCAAGCCGACCTCGGCACGTCGCAAGCGACTTCACCTCCTCTACGTGGTCAGCGATGTCCTGCACCATATCACGTTTCGCAGCACCGCCATGGACGGCGACAACGCGGTGCGGTCGCCCTTTGCGGCCAGCATCGAGCCCAGCCTCCTGCCCCTCGTGTCGAGCGCCGCCGCGTTTGTCCGCGCGCCCAAACAGCAGGCCAAGCTCCACGACCTGCTCGACCTCTGGGCCGCCCAGCGCTACGTCGGCGACGACGTGCTGCAGCAGCTGCGCACGGCCGTCGACGAGGGGCCACGCCGTGCCGAGGCGGCGCTGGAACGGGAGGGGGAGGCGGCGGCAGCTACTACGACGGGTGCCGCCGCCTCCAAAGACGCAAAAGACGCAAAAGACGCAAAAGACGCCCCGTTTCTGCTGCCCGCCCTCCACGGCGACCCTGCCGTGCCCTGGTACGACTGGCCCGCCGCCACATGGCTCGGCGTGCTCGAGCCCAACTCGACACGGCCCATGAACCCGGCCACCCTCCAGCCGCTGCCGCTCGCGCCGGGTCCTGCGCCGCCGGCCCTCGAAGCCAGCGTGCGTGCCCTGCTCGCCGAGGTGGACCGCATGTACGACGGCGAGGGCGGTGAGGCGTCGGCCGCCCCCGACATTGACGCGGACGTGAATGCCCTCGGCGAGCGCATCGCGGTTGACGTCCGCTCGGGCGACATTGTCGGCGGCGACACCTACTATGGCTGGTCGCGCGCCTTTTGCAAGAGGATGAAGGAGCGGCGGCGCCGTTGGAAGCGTCTCGGTGGCGCTGGCTTCGCGGCGCCAGACACCCGTCCTGACCGCGGCCGGCCGACATGGACGTCTCGACACAAGGACAGCCGGAGCCGGAGTCGGAGCCGGAGTCGGAGTCGAAGCCGAGACAGACGACGAGAGGAGAAGAGCCAGTCTCGTCTCCATGTGCCGAGCCACCGCTACCACCGTCGCTCCAGATCGAGGTCGAGGTCGAGGTCCAGGTCCATGTCCAGGTCCAGGTCCAGGTCCAGGTCCAGGTCCAGGTCCAGGTCAAAGCGCAGTTTCCGATCTCGCTCTCGGTCGTGGAGCGGATCGAGATCACCAAGGCGACACCGGTCTCGAGACCGACACCGGTACTCGCGGTCGCCACAAAGGGGACAGTACGGCGACGACGACGACGACCAGCCGCATCCTGCCCTAGGAAGAACACCGCCGCCCCATCTTCAGCACAGCCTGCCGCATGTTCCATTTCATCTACAACAGCAGCCGCCGCCGCCACCACCGTTTGGAGGACCGCCGATTCCTGCCTTCTCCGTCTTCCCACCTCCACCTCCCCCACACGTGGGCATGCCTGCTGGCTTCCCCTTTGTCCCTCCACCGCCTGTCCCCCCGCCGGGCTACCAGGGGCCATGGCCTCCGCCCATACCGCCTCACGTACCGCCACATGCTGCCTGGTCAGGATCTGCAGCACCGCCGCTGCCGCCGCCACCACCACAACAATATCAGCAGCAGCATCGACAACATTCCGGGTATCAGCAGCAACAATACGACCAACAAAGACATCCGGCATATGGCCAACTGCCGCAGCATGACCGGAGTCGCGGCAATGGATCGTGGGATCGGCCGAGAGGGTAGCGTAGTCGAGGTATTATTTAAACTCTGATAATCATTAACATCAAATATATGGGAACTTATAATCACATAAGCTGAATATGACAAAACAATATATTGGGAGTGGTTTAAGCGTCAATTTTTATTTATTTAGTTTTAAAAATTACTTGAAATACAAGTCACAAATGATAAATATATGTGACTATTTTAAGTGATGAGGTATCATCTGAGATCGACCGTAAATCGGAATGTGATCCTAAACATAGAGGAACCACGCGAAGTCCATACCAAGCAACGCAGATGCAATTATTTCTATTATTCAAACATATGACAATATGATAAGCAGCCCGCCGGAACGCCGTTCTCAATGCAGCCCATTTCACGTTAACAACCCATCAACCGTCCCCTGTCTCAATCTATGCCCAGCCACCCCTCCTCGTCATCGTCGCCGTCGTCAAAGACGACCACCTCGGCGTGTGGCTCCTCGACGGCCTTGTTCGTCTTGTGTTTCTTGTGCGTTTCGCCTTTTTCTGTCAACGCAGGTGTCGCCGCCGCCGGCGTCTTGGCCGCCAGCGTCTTGGCCGCCTGCCGCGCCCGCGCCTGGTCCAGCAGATAGTCCACCGTGTACACGTTCTCGTCCGCCAGCCGCCGGATCTCGTCGCGCATGCGGCCCACCGCCCGCGCCACCACCCGCAGCTCCACGTCCAGCTTGCCGCGGTTCGCCGTCAGCCACGCGCCGTGCCGGTCGACCAGCGCCTTGATCCACAGCAGGCAGAACTCGATGTGCGGCGACTGCTCCGTCTGCGCCGCCACAAACCGCAGCAGCCGCGCCACGTACACCGTCGGCACGCCCGCCACGACGAGCGGGATGTCCTGGTGCGGCACGGCCAGAAACACGTGCTGCAGGAGCGCGGCCTCGTTGAGCCGGAACGCCATGACCAGCGCCGTGAGGTAGTCGTGCTCCTCGCGCAGCACGCGCAGCGTCGTCGCCGGCGTGATCTCCATGCTCAGGTCGAAGGGGTCGAACGGCAGCGTCGTGTCGAGCGCGTACACGAGCAGGCCCTCGGTGGACGCCGCGCAGAACGCGAGGCCCGTCGGCGCAAACGCCACGCCCGCCACGCGCACCTCGGGCACGCTGCGGCGCGCCGACGGGTCGCCGCCGCGCTTCGAGCCGGGCAGCGAGCGGTCCAGGCGGTCCTCGCGGTCCGACAGCTCGCCCTGCTCGTCGAGCTCGCCCACGGGCCCGGCCTCGGTCAGCTTGCCGCTGTTTAGGAACTCCTGCGTGCCGCTCAGCGAGAGGTTGACGCTGACGGTGAACTTTTTGAGCAGCACGCCCGTCGTCACCGAGTAGAGGCAGATGTACTTGCTGCGGCCGGCGGCCAGCAGGCAGCTGCCGTCGGTGCTGTAGCGGATGCAGCTAAAGCTCTTGGTGCCGGCGACGTTGGCGGCCGTGCGCCGGTCCGAGAGCTTGCGGCCGCCCGACACGTCGCGGCGGCCGTCGACGCCGGCGACCTGCGCGGCGTCGGCGAGCGACCAAAAGGTCAGCTGGCCGTCGAGCGTGGCGATGGCGAGCTGCTGGGCGTCGGGGCGCACGGCCATGTCGAGGACGTCGGCCTGCAGGGGCAGCGGCTCGCTGGTCTGCGTGCGGCTGAAGACGGACCAGATGCGCGCGGTGCGGTCCCAGCTGCCGCTGACGAGGACGCTGCCGTCGGGCGCAAAGGCCAGCGTCGACACGGGGCCCTCGTGGCCGGCCAGCCGGTCCAGCAGCTGGCCCGTCTGCACGGACCAGATGTGGATGTCAAACGAGTCGACCGAGCCGGCCGCCACGACCTCGCCGCTGGGGTCGACGGCCAGGCAGCAGAACGACAGCCGCGTGGGCGCCGTGAACGTGCGGAAGTTGCGGTACCGCACCAGGTCCCACGCGCGCACCGACCCGTCCAGGCTCGCCGTGAAGAGCACGTTGCCCGTGCGCGCAAACGCGCACGCCGTCACGCCGCTCGTGTGCTCCGTAAACGTCACCACGCAGAACCCCGACGCCACGTCCCACACCTTGACGCGCCCGTCGTCCGCCGCCGTCACGATGCGCTGGCCGTCCGGCGCGTACACCAGCGCGTTCAGCGCGTCAAAGTGGCCCTGCTGCTTGAGAATGTACGACTCCGACTGCCACTCCCACACCAGCAGCTGCCCCAGCTTGGCCGCCCCGAACGCGAGCCACTCGCCCGACGCGTTGATCGTCACGTGGTCGATGTCGCTCTGCGCGATGCTGAGCGTGTGGATCAGGTTGAAGTCGGGCATCTCGTAGAGGCAGAACACGCCGCTCGAGAAGCCGGCCACCAGCAGGTTGGACGTCGCGTGGTACGCCGCACACCGCAGGCGCGTGTTGTTCTGGTGGAAGTAGTGGCGCTGCGCAATGCGCCAGCGCATGTCGCTGTCGTCGTCGTCGTCGTCGTCGCTGCTGCTCTCTTCTCCATCCTCCCGCGGCGGCTTCAAGTACTGCCACGCAAACAGCGCGCCGTCCTTGCTGACCGTGTAGATGGTCTCCTGGTCGCGCGAGAACCACGCGCCCACCACGGCCTGCCGGTGGCCCGACAGCACCGTCGGGCTGAAGCCCTCCTCGTGCTCCAGGTTCCAGATCCGCGTCGTCAGGTCCTTGGACGCCGTCAGGAAAAACCGCGCGTCGCCCGACCACGCAATGTGCTGCACCGCGTCAAAGTGCCCCGCGTACGTCCGGAACCGCACAAACGGCGCAAAGTCCAGCTCGCCGTCCGCGTTCGTGTCCGGCGTCGACGGCACGTGCCACACCTCCGTCTTGCGGCCCAGCCCCACCGCAAAGAAGCGGCCCGACGGCGCAAACGCCAGCGCCGTGCACGGCCCGCGGAACGAAAAGTGGTACAGCACCACGCGGCGCGGCAGGTTGGTCAGGATGGCCTGGCCATCCTCGTCGACCGTCAGCAGCAGGTTGCCGCGGGGGGTGATGCCGAGGCGGGCAATGTTGGTGCGGTGCGCGAACGGGAGCGTAAACGACGTGTTGCTGCGGTGCTGTTAGCAGGAAAAGACAGACATATGGCATCAGAGAGAGTACTGCCACAAGACCTACTCGACAAGGTTGAACACCGTCACGCGGTTGCCGACGGGCGAATAGAGGTGCGTGCCGTCGGGGCTGTAGAGCAAGTTGCCCTTGCAGTAGACGGTCCCCAGCAGGTTTGAGAACTGGGACGTCAGCGTCCGTCCACAAAAACAATTCAATGCAGTCCATACCGCAAAAACAAACCTTGAACTCCGTCTTCATCGTGGCGGGTGGGCGTGCGGACGAGATGGTTGTCTTTCGCAGAAACGGCAGAAAATCCGCCTCCAAAATTTGTTATCGCCAAACCATATCGCGATGCTTATCGCGTCCTTATCGGAACATTACAGCGGGCCCGCAAGAAAGATTATCCGTCGCCGTGCAGGCGGGGAGACAGGGAGACTGTGGGTACATGCCGCTCACCGTGTTTTGGTAGCCGTCAAAGTACCTCCGTATCGAGCTTGGCCCCACCACCCTCCCAATGCCGAGCAGCAAGTACGAAAAAGGGGGGAGGGGAACGAAGGAAAGAGCGCCCCCTGTCTTAGTGGCCTACGACACACTCCGTAAAGAGCAGTTACGGCCATCGCAATAACAATGGAGGCAGAAGGTGCGGAGCACTAGGGGGACCCTCTAGTACGACATACATACGAGCACATGTACGGAGTCCCTCTTGGGTGGCCCCTTCCCCCCCTGGATTCGGTTGGCCCGTGCACCCGACTGGAAATTTGGACACTTCCCCTGAGGAAGCAGCGAAGCTTCTCCTTCCCGCCTTTTCTCCTAACTGTTCAGGGGACGGAAACAAAACGCCAGAAACACAAACAAACCCTCTTTTGCTCTCCTGCACTCCGTGTTTTTTGTGTCCTTGTCATTGCCAACGCTTCCCAGCTCACCACGCTTGCATCGAATCGACATCCTCGACCTGCACCGCCTCGACTCGCCAGAACGACTGCGTTGGGCCAATTCCCCCATTTTCAATCACACCGTCGACCAACCCGCACAATCCTCATCCTCTCGCCACAATGCCTCCTGTTGCCGCTTCCGCCGAGAGCGCATCGCCGATTGGCATCGCCAACCTGCCGAACCAGCGGCACAAGATTGTCGCCAAGAGAGGCGCCGCCTTTACGATTATGGTGAGTAGCGCCCGGGAAAGATGATGTGCACCCGGTGCCGTGCCTTGGGATTGGGATTCTTGCTGACCGCCCCTCTTCTCCTCTTCCCCCCAACTTCAGGTTGCCGGTGAATCTGGCCTGGGCAAGACTACCTTTATCAACACGCTCTTCTCCACGACCATCAAGAACTATGCCGACCACAAGCGCCGCCACCAGAAGCAGGTCGACAAGACCGTCGAGATTGAGATCACCAAGGCCGAGCTGGAGGAGAAGTTCTTCAAGGGTAGGTGGCCACAGGCCGACGCCGACATGGCACGAGATCGTTGGGACGGGGCGTCTGGCTCTTCCCCCCACCCCTATGACTTCGCAGGATCCTTCTGACCACAGCTAACACTGCCAGTCCGCCTGACCGTCATCGATACCCCGGGCTTCGGCGACTACGTCAACAACCGCGACTCGTGGATGCCCATCATCGAGTTCCTCGACGACCAGCACGAGTCGTACATGCTCCAGGAGCAGCAGCCCCGCCGCCAGGACAAGATTGACCTGCGCGTCCACGCCTGCCTCTACTTCATCCGCCCCACCGGCCACACCCTCAAGCCTCTCGACATTGAGGTCATGAAGCGCCTCTGCTCGCGAGTCAACCTGATCCCGGTCATCGCCAAGGCTGATACCCTCAGCCCTGCGGACCTGGCCAAGTTCAAGGCAAAGGTGCGTTGTCGTTGGGCGTTGGACGTGGCTGTCCTCGTTCTATGTCATGCCTTTTTTTTTTTGTGTATACCTTCTAACAATTCAGATCCGCGCCGTCATCGAGGCCCAGAGCATCAAGATCTACCAGCCGCCCGTCGAGGAGGACGACGAGGCCGCTGCCCAGCACGCCCGCAGCCTGATGGTGGCCATGCCCTTTGCTGTTATCGGCTCCGAGAAGGACGTCAAGACGGGCGACGGCCGCATCGTCAAGGGCCGCCAGTACTCGTGGGGCGTCGCCGAAGTCGAGAACGAGGACCACTGCGACTTCAAGAAGCTGCGGTCCATCCTGATCCGCACACACATGCTGGATCTGATCCACACCACCGAGGAGCTGCACTACGAGGCCTACCGCGCGCAGCAGATGGAGACGCGCAAGTTTGGCGAAGCCCGCCCGCGCAAGCTCGACAACCCCAAGTTCAAGGAGGAGGAGGAGGCGCTGCGCAAGCGCTTCACCGAGCAAGTCAAGATCGAGGAGCAGCGGTTCCGGCAATGGGAGCAGAAGCTCATTGCGGAGCGCGATCGTCTTAACAAGGATCTCGAGCAGACCCACGCCCAGATCAAGCAGCTGGAGGGCGAGCTTGAGTCCATGCAGGGCACCGCCGTTCGCAGCCATGGTCGCCGCTAGGACTCGCCTCTGACGTCGAGAACGGCGGCCTGCAACTAGACGGAACGGACGGGTGCTGGTGCCAGAGTTGTACCCGTGGGTCTGTCTCGGCCTTTTGTGTTCGGCTCTCAACACCTCCTTTTCTGCGTTTCTACGTCTCTTCTGGCCTTTGTGCTGCCTGTCTGCGCATGCGAGCTGGTTCAGAGTCGGTCTCTTTTTGGTCATCGCGTATCCCGGGTCGGCAAAGTACAAAATGGAGAATGGAAAACAGGGGAGTCTTGAATTTCGGACAAAAGACGTTCGTCTGCTTTCCTTCCGTTTACCCCGTTGCTTCTTGATTTCTTACCACGGCGATAAAAAAGGGAGCGGACAGTATACTACCCCTGAGTTGCGTTTATTTGTTGTCTTAATTATTATTGTTTTTTATTTCCCTTTCTCTTACGCCGCGAAGCTATTTTACCCCCTTCGAACTCCATCCCACTACCTATTTCTTTTTTTATGCGGCTGTCTTGCGAGTCGTTTCTTGCTACCCTGTTATCCTGTTTAGCTTTCCAGAATTAATGTGTTGTTAGTCACGACGTAACCCGCGCAGTCCTTCTGATACCATATTAATGAGATTGGCTGTCCATAAAAAGCAGTTATGAAACCATGTGGCTTGCCATATGTTGCGAGATGTTATTCCAAGAAGTCGTATGTGAAAGTAAAGAACAAAACAAGAAGGCAAATAGAAAAGGCTTTATGCATCATGCTTGTCCAAACAAACCAGCTCCCGATGAGACGTGCTGATGCAGACCCACACCAGAGTCGAACGCCTGCTGAGTATCCCGCCAGAACAATGCGTATGGTAATGTACACAAACGAATACGAATAAGCAATTTTCAAGTCAATGGTCCGCCGGCCCAATGCTCTTTCCCCCTGTCTCCTCAGACAGCGTCCATGCTCGCCCGCATCGTCAGCTGCTCGTTCTTGTTGCCCAGCTTGGAGATTTGCAAAAAGGCATCGACGCCGTAGCCCTCGAGGCTGTGCAGCTCCAAACTGCCGGCCCAGTACTCGGCATACACGCGGCTCAGCGGCAGGCCCATGCCCAGCCGCAGATTGGGCGGCCGCTGCGACAGCGACGCCAGCGAGTTGCCGTGGGGGTGGTCCGGGTCGCCGGTGACGTTGGGCGGCTTGTCCTGCGGGAGCGTCGTGTTGCGGCTCGGGGGCGGCTGCTGCTGCTGCAGCGCGTCGTCGACGCGCAGCTCCTGGAGGGTGGCGCTCATGCGCGGGACCTTTTTGAGGTTCGCGAGCAGCCGCTGCGAGTGCTGGCCCTTGCTAAAGGACCACAGGTACGGCATCATGTCGTGGGGCACGCCGCCGCCCTGGTCGGAGACGCGGATGATGACGTGCTGGGCGGCTTCGCAGAGGGTGATTTCGATGGGCGGCGGCGGCGGGGGCACGCCGTTGGTGTGCGACAATGCGGCGCCGCTGCCGCCGCTCTGGATGCTCTGCACGCTATCCTGCCGTCGCTGGTGCCGCTCGACGGTCGCCTGCACGGCGTTGCGCAGCAGCTCGCCGACAATGTACTCGAGGTGGCTCAGGATGTAGGGGAACGTGGTGTCCAGGTGGCCCGTCAGCTGGATGTCGGGCAGCTGCACGTCCGGGCCGTAGGCGCTGCGCGCGAGGTCGCAGACGGCCTTGGAGCAGCGGTCGATGACGTCGCGCGCCTGGCACTTGAGAAAGACCTCGCCGATGAACTCGTGGCCCTCCGGCAGCGGCGCCCCCGGCGAGTACCACGACGCGTTGAACGTCTCCGTCAGCGCCAGGTGCTGCTCGGCAATGACGCGCCGCGAGATGCGCGCGCGCAGAATCGTGTTCATAAACGTGTCGAGGTCGCGCGCCGGCATGAGGTCGCTGCACTCGAGGATGCCCATCGCCAGCTTGGGGATCACGGGCAGGTGCGCCTGCAGCGTCTGCGCGATGACGTCGCAGAGCGCGTCGTTGTCGTCGAGCGTCTTGATCTCCTTGACTTTGCGGAACATGTCAAACGCGTTGTAGTAGAGCTCGTAGACGGCGCTGATGTGCGGGTTGGACACCACCGCGTACGGCAGCTGCTGGATGTCGCGGATGCGGTGCGCCAGCCGCGTCGGCAGCTCCGTCCGCACGTAGTTGGCCGAGCTGATCAGGCGGGCCTCCGTCAGCGAGCGGCCAAAGACCATAAGCTGGCGCAGGCTGATCGGCCGGGCTTCTTTGGCAACCCAGCTGGTGAAGAGAGAAGAGTGGGCGTTAGCAGTGGTACATGGTACATCTTGTGGGATCGAGTCTGTACGTGACGACGGGTGGCGGCACGTACTCATCCAATACGGATATGGGCCGCCATCGCGAGCTGGGTGAGGGCGGCGTCTGGGCTAATGTCGCCGCAGCGATTGTGCGGCGTGTTCCGTGTCTCGACGGCGGCAAGCAGCACAATGGGCCGCCCAGTGCACCGGCGCCTCGTCTTGACGCTCTCATCCGGACGGCCTGGGTGGCCCTGCCGGCCTGGCCAGCCATCCGTGGTATGCACAAGGCCATGCAGATCGTGCCATGCGGCAAACTGCGAACCCAAGTTGGCGATGCGATGCGGATGGTGGGGTGACGAGAAAGGCACGCTTTGGGGGCCGATAGCGATGTCAATCCGTCTTAAAATAAATCTTAGGCTGCACAGTGGGAGAAAATGGGAATTGGGAGACGATGACAGCAAAGTGCGGAGGTGGTGGGCGGTTGGATGTCATCTGCTCGTTTCGTTGGCTCTCCACATGCAAATGCGAGGCGATGTTCGGACAGAAGCTCCAGAACGGCATACACACGACCAGGGAAGGTGGCCCGCATATGACTCTTACTCGTGCCTTCCCTCCTCTTACACATACGTTTTTAGCGCATTTGCGCCGTTGCCGCTCGTCCTCTGCGAATCACAGTCGAGAGGGAAAGTGCAACCCAACCCCACAGTGGCCAGAACGTGTTTGGAATTGGCCCGCACGACAGCGCTACAGGGAACAAAGCACGCTGTGGTCGGAATCCCATTGGAGCTCCTACAGTGGCTTCGCTATAGAAGCTCCAGCGACGTCGGCGTTGACGCTCCAGTGGAGAGGATTCAATGGGCAAGTGCTCATAGAGCTTAAATATAAGGTCACGTGGAAGAGTCTCATCCGAGTATTGCGTTCATGAGTCGACGACACATGAGCTTGCAGCGAGGCTACGACTTATAGTATATATCTTTTGGCTCAGTCAATAATTTAATAAAGTAAAATGTATAACTGAATCGGAATACATCTGCAAGGTGTTCTTGAGATCCCACAAGTAGATCCCACAGGCGCTACCCTCTCCTATATAAACACATATTATTTTGTATATTTTTTTCGGTGGCATTGGTAACGAACAGGAAATGAACCGTAGCGCCAGAAAATCTACATTACCAAGCAAGGCTGTACAATGCAGCTCTGGTTCGCGATGCTGTCCGGAAAGCTTCAGCTATGCACTCCATTTCCTGTCTACAAGTACGCCAATTCGCAGCTATAGGCAGGCCGTCAATGACGACCCCCAAAACGTCATGGCGGGGCTCCATAGCGGGGGGGCAAGCACGAGCCAGTGGACGGCCAAGGCAAGGACAACAGGCTAGCATGGGGAAGCCAGCCTGACCAGGCGAAGACATACTCTGAGTGAGCTGTTAGCGGGTACTTACTATTACACGTAACTTCGCATTCAAAATATGTGCTGACCATCTCCACTTCGCTGCCTTGACTCGGAAAGCCTGGGCACACATGTCGAGGGTATGCATGCACAGCCTTTGCCTCGCCTTTCTTCGCCACATCTCTTCTCTCCGCCCTCTGGTTGTCCTTCCTCTGCTCCTCTCATTATGCTGTTCTCGCTTGTTTCTGCCTGGATGTTTTCTTCGGTCATTGACCCCAACTGTGTGCACAACTCCTTCCTCCCTTTTCGACCTCTCGGTCTTTCCTCACATTTAGCACGCAGCTTTTAATTTTCAAAAATAAATAAACAATTGAAAACCAAGTGGCAAGGCAAGCTCATCCGAGTTTGGTAGGAACGACCAACACCCCAACAAATAGTCAGCGGCGGCTCTCCCCCCCCCAATTCCCGCCTGTAAGGTCGCCCCACGATCCACGCCTGCCTACCAAATTTTATCTGCGGGGACCCAGTCTGCATCGCACCTTCCATACCTCCCGCCTGCTCTGGCTCGCGTCACAGCAGCTCGCCTTCTCCGCTGCTTCCTTCCTCAACCTTGCACTTGTTTGGTCGGCTCCCAAACACACGAACATTGCTATTGCGTTTGTGACCTCACGCTTCTTCCTTTTTCTTTATTCACTTTCACGTCTCTTTTTTTGTCGTGTCTTCGAGGTGCCTTTCATCGGCTGATACCCCTCGTTTCCTCGAACTCCGACTTCAAGCCACAAAGCGTGGCTTGCTTCCATTCGAGCAGCAAACCCGCCCTCCGCACCTGCCGTCCTTGAAATCGTACCGACGTCGCACCGCCATCGTTGCTTCCTTCCTCGCCGACTCGCCAACGCCGGCACCGGGCACTCGTTCCTCCCCTACCTCGGCCAGCGCCTTCCGTTTCGAACAAAGAGGGTACCTGCCCCATACACACGGCAATCATGGTGAGTATTGTTCTTGCACACGTTGCAGAAATGCACCATCGCCACATCACACTTCTCCTCCTCACCTACGCCATCATCATCTACACTTCTTGACGATTTGTCCTTCCCCGTCTCCCCGTCACCACTTGCATTCATCGTGCTCTCTGCACTGTCTGCTGTGCTTGAGCTACCCATTGGCTGTTGCTGCGCCTCGCACGTCACACTTCACGCGACCGTCAGCTAAGAGCTTATCTACGCTGTTACACCGTCGCTCAAATTCGAGATCTTGTTGCTTTACGCTGGGCCGTGGTCTCAGTCTCATTTGCACGTCGTTGCAGCGGTCATGGTGGCCTTTCGCTCTGCATCTTCTCACTCTCATCCCGGCCCCGCGACCGCTGCTTGCCAACAAAGTCCCTTTGGCTAACCTCGCATGCTATCCTTTTTCAGGACATGAACCCGGAAGATAACGTCTACGCGATGGAGACCGACGACATCACGTTGACGAACAGCGGCTCCGATCATGAGATGACGGCCGCACCTGCGTCGGACGTCCCGACGACCAAGATGGATACAGACCCCGACCAGCCGCTCGCAAATGATTGTACGTCTGACATACCTTTCTCTTTTGCTGTAGGCCGTCAGAGAATGCCATATTCGGGACGGCATACTGACCTGTTCGTTTCTAGTCGATGCCATGAAGGAGCTGGTGCTTACGCCGCTCATTGACGAACCGCCCATCCTGGAAGATGTTGTCGACACATGGACAGTGGAGAACTGGCGCTCGCTGAAGAAAAAGGAGCATGGTCCGGTTTTCAAGGCTGGCGGTTTTCCTTGGTAAGTTGGCCTGAAAACGTTGCGCCTGCAGTTCCGCATCATAGACACCGAAACTGACCAGCCTTTCCTCGCACTCGCAGGCGCATTCTCCTTTTCCCGCACGGTAACAACGTCGATTATGTCTCTGTGTACCTCGAGCACGGTTTCGAGCCGAGCGAGATTCCGGACGACTGGGTGTGCTGCGTCCAGTTTGCGCTGGTGTGCTGGAACCCCAACGACCCGACGATATACGCGACGCATACGGCGCATCACCGCTTTACAAAGGACGAGGGCGACTGGGGCTTCACACGCTTTGTCGAGCTGCGCAAAATGCTCCACAAATGGGAGGACCGCCAACGGCCCATGATCGAGAACGAGTCCGTCAACATCACCGCCTACGTCCGCGTCGTCGAGGACGAGACCGGTGCGCTGTGGCACAGCTTTGTCAACTACGATTCCAAGAAGGAGACGGGCTTCGTTGGTCTCAAGAACCAGGGCGCCACATGCTACCTGAACTCACTCCTGCAGTCACTTTACTTTACCAACGCCTTCCGCAAGGTGAGTTGTGGTCGTTGTTCTTCTCCCCAACTATATGGTCCGTCGCAACGAGTGGCATAACTAACGCACTCTTCCACCGCGCCCATCCAGGCCATCTACGGCATCCCTACAGAGTCCGAAGAAACGTTTAGCAACAGTGCATACACTCTCCAGCGACTATTCTACCAGCTGCAGACCTCCAAAACCGACGTCGGCACAAACGAGCTCACAAAATCATTCGGCTGGGAGTCAAGACACATCTACATGCAGCAAGATGTCCAGGAACTGTGCCGCAAGCTGATGGAGCGCATGGAGGATAAGATGAAGGGCACGGCCGACGAGAACCTGCTGTCCAAGATCTTCAGTGGCAAGGTCAAGACGTACATCTCGTGCATCAACGTCGAGTACGAGTCCAGCCGCATCGAGGACTTTTGGGACATCCAGCTGAACGTCACAGGCAACAAGGACCTGCAGGCCAGTTTCGAGGACTACATCAGCGTCGAGCGCATGGACGGCGACAACAAGTACTTTGCCGGCGACAAGCACCAGCTGCAGGACGCCAACAAGGGCGTCATCTTCCAGAGCTTCCCCGACGTTCTGCACTTGCAGCTGAAGCGTTTCCTCTACGACTACTACAAGGACGCGCCAACCAAGGTCAATGACCGCCACGAGTTTCCCGAAGTCATCGACCTGGCGCCGTACCTGTCTGAAGACGCCGACAAGTCCGAGCCCTGGACGTACCAGCTGCATGGTGTCCTCGTCCACAGTGGTGACCTGGATGCCGGCCACTACTATGCGTTCTTGAAGCCAACCAAGGATGGATGGTTTTACCGCTATGACGACGAGAAGGTCACCAAGGCGACGAAGCGCGAAGTCCTGGAGGAAAACTACGGCGGCGCCTATCCACCGCTGCAGAACCCGTACATGCGACAAGGCACGACGAAGAAGATGCCGATCATGCGGCCCAACAGTGCCTACATGCTCGTGTACATCCGGCAGTCCCGCGTCGAGAAGATCCTGACACCCGTCCTGGAGACGGACATTCCCAGGCACATCCAGACCCGCTTCGAGGACGAGGCCCAACTCCGCGAGGCGAAGCGCAAGGAGCGCGATGAACAGCACCTGTACATTGGCATGAAGGTCATTACAGACCACACCTTCCAGCAGCACACCGGGTTCGACCTGACCAGCTTCGACAGCCTGCCCGACACCGACACGTCCGCACCGCGCATCTACCGGTTACTGCGTACGTCGACCGTCCAGGAGGCCATTGCCACGATTGCCGAGGACATGTCACAAGACCCGAAGCGGGTGCGGCTCTGGGTGATGGTCAACCGCCAGAACAAGACGATTCGTCCGGACCAGCCCATCATGGACACGCACCTGACCGTCGAAGAGACGTACTCGCGGATATCCTCGCACAGAGACAATATGCTGCGCGTGTGGGCCGAAGTGGCGGAGGAGGTCGGCCCAGATGGCGAGGCGATCTGGCCCACGTACCAGAGCCAGCCGAACGGCCAGGTCGTCAAGAACGACCTGATCCTTCTCTTCCTCAAGTACTTTAACGTCGAGCAACAGGTCATCACCGGCATCACGCACGTCTACATGAGCAAGGAAAAGAAGGTCGAGGAGCTGTTCCCGATCATCATGAAGAAGATGGGGTGGGGTGATAAGCTCACGGACGGCGACAAGCTCCTGCTCTGGGAAGAAATCAAGCCCAACATGATCGAGGCGCTCAAAGCCAAGCAGTCTCTGAAAGCCGCCGAGTTGCAGGACGGTGACGTGATTTGCTTCCAGCGGTACTCGGAGCGCAAGTCGTCGTCGGAGCGGTCGTCGTTTCTGGATCGCAAGACGACCAGCGAAAAGTCGTCCGACAAGTCGTCGGCTGTGGCCAAGAAGTGGGACTACTTCACTGATGCCAAGACATACTATGAGTTTTTGCTTCACAAGAGAGAGGTCCAGTTCATGCCACACCCGGCCCGCTGCAATGCGGACGAGTACCCGGCGTTCGAACTGCTGCTCAATGTCCGCATCACCTACGACCAGCTGTGCGAGCGCGTCGGCGAGCAGCTCCAGGTCGAGCCGACCCACCTGCGGTTCTACACCGTCAACAACAATGCGTCGGGCAGCCCGCGCACCGTGGTCAAGCGCAGCGTGGCCCAAAACCTCAACACCATCCTGAGTCCGCAGGGCTATGCGACGCTCGGCACGTCGCAAAAGGCGGACGCACTGTATTTTGAAGTGCTAGAGATGAGCCTGGCGGAGCTGGAGACGAAGAAGGGCATTAGACTTGTTCTCCTCAGCGACGGCATCTCCAAAGACGTAAGTTTTTCCTTCTCCTTTTCTATGTTGTTATTCCCTCACCTCAGACCTTCTCCGTCCCCCTCCATGTCCTTTCACTGACACCGCCTAGGAATCATTTGATTTGTTCGTGAGCAAGAACAGCAACACGGAAGACCTGATCCAGGCGCTGGTGCGCAAGGCCAAGATCCCCGACGAGGCTGAGGGCGGCCGGATGCGCATCTACGAAACGAGCGGGCTCAAGTTCTCGCGCGTGCTGCCGCGAGACTACCCTGTCCTGAGCCTCAACGACTACTCGCAGCTGATTGCCGAGCGCATCCCGCCCGAGGAGCTCGAGGCCGAGGACCCGCAGGTCATCCAGGTCTTCCACTTCCACAACGAGCCCAGCAAGGTGCACGGCATCCCGTTCCGCTTCCTGCTCAAGGAGAACGAGCCGTTCAGCGAGACGAAGAAGCGCCTGGAGACACGCACCGGCTACAAGGGCAAGAGCTTTGAGAAGATCAAGTTTGCGCTCGTGCGGCGCATGCCGTACTCCAAGCCCCAGTACCTGAACGATGGTAAGACAAGCTGAGCACAGCCTTTCGATTCCTTGGTCTGACAGTATACTAACGGGGTTGCAGATGACATTCTTTGGGACTTGGCGACGCAAGAGGACGACTTCCTGGGCCTGGATCATGTGGATAGGACGCGGGGCCTTAGGAACGGAATAGAAGACCTGTTTCTCCACTAGAGTCTATTCTACACGGAGCATCTGTATCGATTATGGAGGGAAACCGGAGCGGACAGCGGGCAGTGGACAGCAAACAGCAAACAGCGGGCAGCAGTGTTTGGTATGGGCGGCGCGTTGGTGTCCTGGGCCTGATGCGATGCGAACATTTCAAACGGAATTGGGGACAGTATCTTTTGGCGGTGTTTATCGTATAAAACAGGGGCGGGTTGTTCGTTACAGCACCATACCAGGCCACGTGTTTCTTTTTTTGAGTATTTTCTTGTTATGGATATTTATGTCACGACGCTCTGCTCTCCGTTTTCGTCTCTACTAAGCTGCTGAAACGAGGAGCAGAACTATTAACTCCCAATGTCGTTTCGATTAAAGCCTCGTATGTCCTGATTGATGGCGACAGCGTTCGTACGGAATCATGCAGCCCGTAGCCCGCCAACATTTACTGTGTAAGGGCATGTGGGGTGTAGTACTTTTGCCTGATTGGCTCCACTACCTCTGACGATCGCATATACAATAGAGCTCTTTTTTCCAACAACTGTCTCTTACACTCTTTACTTTTTCGTAACCGTTTTTCCCCTTCAGCTCCAAAACAAAAGCACAGCAGCCGACGCAACATTCCTAGCCTTTCCTATCCCTTCTCCGTCTTCCCCCAGTTCCAACACAGGAGAAAGGGGTGCGGGGAAGCACAGATTTGAGGAAAAGCAACCCGGCGATGCCGTTCTAAAGGCTGTGAGACACCGGGTAGCATGATTTTCCAAATCGAGTTGGAGTTGTTCCGTGTGCGCCACACAACGTGGCTTAGCAATAGCATCTTGTCGACTTGCTACACGTGACACCATGCGTGTTCTGACCACCGTGTCACGTGGCAACGTGACTGTGCAGCCAGAGTTCGGTCTGAACGAAGCGCAACTTGCTGTTTTCCCACAGAAGCCCAACACAGATTACATCCATGGAAGACGGCGGCAGTCTCGACACGGTCGACTCGGACACAGACACAGGCGACGCAGTCCGCCTCTCCAAAGAATGCTTCCGTGTCGAATACGAGCGAGGCTTCCGCACATGGTCCGAACTGCACGCCTCCGTCGTGGATGATTCCGGGGCTCCTTTCGTTGACCTACGAAACGCGTTTTGCGCACAGCCTTCCTTCCCGCGAAACTTGAGCCTCGGGCGCGAGACCATTGCAAACAAGAACCGAATTTGTGCCCATGGTTACTCGACACTCGGCTCTTCTGCATTTCATTGCAGGCGTCGTATACCCTCATTCCGGCTTCCTGTTCAGATTGAGGTGGCGGCGAAGAAGGCAAACATTGTCGCGACGGACCAGGCGACCGACCTTGACAAATGGTTTCGGGGGGGCCGCCCAAATTACGTCGCCGTTCTTGCTCTGGCATGGTCCTACATCCTCTCAGCTCGGTGGGCCGAGGTGGTGTCTGAGCGATGCATGCTCGAATACGGCCAAACGTCTGCGAGCTACAGCACCGACAGCGGGTCCATCGAACGAGACACGGTTGTTGTGGACATAGGAGATGCCACCGCGGACGAAGCTCGGTGGTGGTCCGCTATCGTGGCAGAAGAGTCAGGTTGGCATGCTACCATGACGGTCGATGGCGAAACGTATGTGGCCCCATGGTCTGTCCAGCTCCAATGCCACCACAAATTTGTTCTGTCGGCCCATTCGGCCCTGCCTTTGGAGCCAACTGGGCCAGCACCAGCCTACCAGGAAGCAGCCCGTTTTCTTGGAAAGTTCTGTGCTCGTCACGGCATTGCCGACCAGAGCCATGCGGCACTGGCAGCCGCTGTCTTGTTTCCTACTCTGGGTCGTAAACGAACCCTGCGGCTGCCTATCTCTCGGGCTGACAGCAGCCCCGTGTCAACACGGACGACTCCATGCACGAGTCGGTCTGATCATTGCGGCTGGGGGCTGCAGGACCATGTCCTGGACAAGCTCCTCACGCTGAGCTGTTACATCCGAGGCATACGCCCCATGCTCCTCAGCGTCTTTTACGAGCCCAGCGTGGACTGCAATGCTGCCTCTGCTTGGTTACAAGGAGGGCTGGCCGCGATCGACAAGCTCTCCCAGCATGAGCCTACGGTTCTGGCGCGTATGTTGATGAAGCGGTCGCCGAACGCTTCGTTCCTATGGCTTGGTGCCACAATCCTTGGGTCACAGAGGCATTTGCTGGACGAGGCTCGCCGGGGGCAGATACCGATTGACCTTCACTCTGCAGCATGGTCAGGCACGACGCAGACATTCCTCCAGCTGCCTATATCAAGCCCGTTTGATGCACGTGTCGCCCGTGCGGATGAATGCCGGCTGCTCTTCCTCTGTCAGGCGGATGGGCACAACCGGCTTCCTTTGGTCCAATGGAAACCGTTTGGCGCAACGCCACTGGAAGACGTCGACCTTGACGTTCGGAGACACGCCACGTGCAAAGGTCACAAACTCACCTATCAAGGCTTTGACTGGGCAGCCTGTCGCGAGACCGGGCTCCGTCTCTGGCTCCTCGCTCTACAAAAATACGCCAGATGGGTATTCCGGCCGCTGCATGGCGTGCGCCACCTAGCCGCTTTCATTTGGAAGCATCGTGGCATGGAGCAAAACATTGCTGTTTCGCCAACGCCTCCTTCGTACGAGGCAATGGATCAAACGAAGGAGGCGATATCCGAAAACGCAACGCGCAACATCTTCACCTGGCTACGCGTAGATGGGTGGCCACGACAGGAGAGGGCGATTTGGAAGCACGCCTGGTTTGCCCGTTTGCCGTCGGAACAAGAGGCCGAGGAGAGCGGCGCAGCAAGCGTAAATAAAGCGCCATACGTGGCGTCCTGGCTATCTACATTGCAGTCCGCACACTCTCCATCATAGCCGGTCTATCTCCATGGCGTCCATCATGCTGCACGAGCACGGGTGGTCAGGACACCAGTCGCAGAGTACCCAAGCGCCTCTATCGATTCCCGTATGGTCACCCTGCTGGCACGCTATGAACGCATTCTGGCACCCATATACCTCGCAGGTATGGAAGTTGTGCTCATTGTTGTGATGCTCGCACATGTCACACCAGCCCTCCCTTCCAGAGCTCGCAGACTTGTCGTTTTGTCAGACGGTAACGCCCAGGGCCTCGGCGTCTGGATCCCAAGAACGGTCAATCCAAATTGCTTCATCATACGGGGTAGCCGTACATACGTACTGTATCTTGCCGTTTTGTGTTTCCCAATGCTGTAGCGGTGACGCGGTGAAGCGGTGAATTGCTATTGAATGAGGATAGAATCTTCACCAAGCGGAGGCATATCTAGATATCTACTTCGTAGCCTGTGCACCTTGAGGGGATATGTCATGCGTGACGTGGCAACGCATTGTGCAGAATCCACTGCATGCTGCGGGAGGAGGGTAGGCGCCGAAGCCCTTGATTCGTTGGCTGAACTGGTTCATGACAAATGCGCAGAGAGGAAGCTTTGAGCCGCTGCGTTCAGACCAGGGCAGCTTTCACTTTACTGTGTAGGTTTGGTTTGGGGGTTTCCACGTGAGAATCCCACCGCTGTATCGATTCGCGCAAGTTGTCCCGGCCAGAAAGAGGAGGCGCGATGAGGAACGTTTTCATGTCCAAGAAAAGTGGGTACATCTGCCTGCGCTAGCTACAGAGCGATACTAAAATTTACAACACTTGGAGGGGCCGCTCCAAACAACGACAACTCACGACAGCTCACGAGCAGCGACATCTGGCTCTGTTTCCGACCGGGACAACGACTGAGCAGTACCCCGTTTTGTTTTGTTTTTCTTTCCCTAGCCCCTTTCGTCTCGCACAACATGAACTTCCCCGGAAGCGGCCTGGGTGGCGGCGCCGGCGCCGGCTCGCCAGGCATCGACCCCAACGACCCCAATATGAAGCGCATGCAGGCCGTGATGGACTCGTGCTTTGCCAAGACGGCCTTGTCGGGCGTGGCCGGGTTTGGCCTCGGTGGTATTTTCGGCCTGTTCATGGCATCGGTAGGTGGCTGTCCCCTGTCACGGTCCCTTGTGACTGTCTCGTGACTGCGACTGACAGTTTTGCAGATGGCCTACGACACGCCCTACCACACGCCGGTACCGACAAACACACCGGCGGCGAACGCGGCAGCGTCTGGCGGCAAGGCGGCAGCGTCGTTAGCAACGACGTCCACGACCGGCGCCGCCGCCGGCACAGCAGCAAAGACGGCCATTGGCGCGGGCGCCGCCGCACCGACGACCGTCACGACGGCCGCCACCAATGCGGCCACCACGTCGGCCGTCGCCTCGACGTCGGCGGCCGCAGCACCATCCTCGTCCTCCTCCGCATCCTCCTCCGCATCCTCCTTAAAACCATCGACGCTCGCCACCTCGGCACCACCAAAACCGGCCGTCGCCATCCCCGTCTCCGTCTCCGCTGGCGGTGGCGCCGCCGCCGCCGCCGCCTACGTCGAGCCGCCGTCCATCCCTCTGCGCCAGCAGCTCGCCACCGGGTTCCGCGACATGGGCAGCCGCAGCTATTCCACCGCGCGCAACTTTGGCACCGTCGGCGCCCTCTTTGCCGGCATCGAGTGCGGCATCGAGGGCCTGCGGGCCAAGAACGACATGGGCAACGGCGTGGCCGCAGGCTGCCTGACGGGCGCGATCCTGGCGCGGAATGCCGGCCCGCAGGCGGCGGCAATTGGCTGTGCGGGTTTTGCGGCGTTTTCGGCAGCGATCGACGCGTACCTGCGCATGCCGCCGAATGACGATTAAAACGGGAAGAAAAAAAAAAATAAAAATAAAAGAAAACTAAAAAAGAAGCCTGAAACGGGAGGAGTCCACTCCGGCCTGTCCTTTATTGCATTTTATATCTGGTTAGAGGCGTTGGTCGCATATAGATACGGATAGGGCACGCTCTCTTCTCTTACGGCCTTTGGGAAGACATGTCTGAGGATATGTGGATATGTTTTGACGTCTTCCTTGGATGTGTTGTATGATTTACGGATAGAAAATCTCGTCCCGCTGCATTGCCTCTGTATATAATTGTCTTTTAACGTATAAATCACATGCGAATCCATCACACATCGTTCAAAAGAATTCATAAAAAGGAGAGACAGGTGAAAACAGCACGCAAATATATTCAATGCTCGTTGTATACACCAAATTTCATTACGCAAGAGGGGAAATAGACACTGCAGACAACACGAGAAAAGTAAAATAAATACAAATAAAGCAAACCCATCCTTTTCCTGCCCATCTCTCCTTACGCCGTCTGGTAGATCTGGAACTTGCCAAACTCCCAGTACGCATTCTCAAAGGCCTTTGGGTTCTTCGCCACATAGTCCGTGCAGTTTGTCGGTGCCGAGCCGCCAATGCACTCGTAGCCGCCCACGCAGTTCATGGGGCAGCTGGACGTCGGGTACTTGGCCTCGCCTAGCGCGCCGCACAGGTCAATGTTGGCAATGATGCTGGCGTTGGTAAAGTGCGAGCCAATGTCGCACTTTGTGTTGGGGAAGTCGGCCAGCGCCGTGCCCCACGCGCTGGGGTTCGGGCTGCCGGCGGCAATGTCCGCGGGGACCGACCCGGACGAGAACTGCCACATGCGGATGCCCGCGTCGCGCCACTCCACCGCCACCGTGCCGCCGCCGTCCGCGTTGTACGTCGTGCCAAAGGTCGCGGGGCTGCCGTCGACGCCGCAGCCCGCGTTGCCGTTGGTGCCGTTGTAGCAGTCGGCCTGCAAGGCGGAGCCGGACATGATGCGCTTGACCGACTCCATGGTGCAGTCGTTTGTGGTGTGGAGGGTCATCATATTGCCCGTCGTCGCCAGGTTGACCGCCTCCATAATGTCGATCTCACCGTGTGCGGGCCAGATGTTGTTGTTGGGGTCCGTCAGCCACAGCGCCGGCCACGTGCCGCAGCCGTAGGGCGTGTGCTTGACCTCAAAGATGAAGAGGCCGTTGTTGTACTGGTTCTTGGACTCGAGGCGGACCGAGAAGCGGCCGGTCGAGGCGTCGGGCGTCGAGCCGGGGCCGACAGACGTATCGACCTTGACGACGGCCGACGAGCTCGAAGCGGATGTAAGGTTCTAACGAAAAGAAGAAGAGGTAAGAAGTTAGCGAGGGAAGTTGAATCCCATAATAGTATCTATGAAGAAAACCGGTATGGGTGCCGCTTAGCACAAACGTACCAACGACGTCGCCGTCTCCTTGGGCACATAGTGGACAAAGCCCAAGGCCGGGTCGTAGCCCGTATAGTAGTTGAAGTTGTCAAAGAAGGACTCGCCCGAGAACGTCTCCTTGAGGGTGTAGTTGAGCTGGCTGTAGTCGGGATACTTGTTGGCGTTGGCATTGTTGCGCGTAACAACGACGGCCACCACAATCACAATCACAACGATGACCGTGATGATGCCAATGACGAGAGCCCAGACCTTCTTGGTCCAGGCGCCCGGTTTCCACCACGGCGCCGTGTACTGCTCGTAGTACCTGCGACCCATTTTAGTGAGGAGCTGCTGGATGCGAGGATGGAAACGAAGCCGCTGAGGCGACGGTTGACGAGGACGAATACGTGACGAGAGACCCGGGAGGGGAAAGCGAAGGTAAGATAGCGAATGACCAGCGACGTTCAACGAGTGGAACAATAAAATAAAAATAAATAAAACGAAACTCAGTTGAGACTGTCGTTCAGCAAAAGACCAAAAGAAAGGACGTCAGACAAAAGGTCGCCCGACGCAAGAAAGGCTGATGGAAACAACTAAAATAAGTACCGCGTACGAGGACTCAGACTCGCTGCTCGCAGATGGTCGAAAGGACGCGCCCTCGCCCCGGTTATGATATGCGATGCGCAGCAGGAGAAGAAATGGGTCCTTGGCCAAGATATGAAGAAAGGGAGACAGACGGAAAGAAAAAGAGGGCATCCCACCCGTCGGGGAAAAAGTACAAGTAACGTCGGCTCTCTTGCCCACTGTGGAATACTCGACAAACGGCAGGGGCGAGCCTACAAAAGTCCCGCTTCGGTCTTTCCTGCAACGGTTCACCGTTTTCTTTAGAAAGTCCCGTGGTGTGGTGGAGGGAAGGCTCGACAAAGGGACGAGGGAAGAGACGAAGACCCTTCCTTCCCATTCGGGTGTGAGCCGCGTACGCAATGAAGTGGGCCCCAAGTCAGAAACGAATGTGATGGGAACCGCCTGGCAATAACTCGAGCTCACTCACAGACCGCTCGACAGGAAGGGCAGCAGTGCCAGAGAGGCCGGCGAAATGGAGAAGGTATCCAAAAATAGGTCTACGAAGCACGATGGTGGATAGAAATTGCTGGCGCAAAAAAGGGAGTGAAATAGTGCAGGAAAGCAAAGCCAGTAAACAAAACCATTTACAAAGTAGGCAGGGGCGACGCAGACTTTCCAATACGACGCACTCCGTATGTGGTATGTGACGCACCCAACACCCACGTTTCGACAGAAAAGGGGAAGGCGCGGCCGTCGCTGCGCCCACAAGGGGAGTCAAGCGCTGGTGAGTGGGCACTTTGACGGAGGGAAAAAAGCTTGGCCCTCGCGAGCAATGCATCCATGGTTGCCGTCCCAGGAACAGGCAGGCACACAAACGGGCACTTTCCCAGCTAGTCTGAGTACCCATGGCAGGAAGTCGCTTCGGGCAAAGAATCCCCTTTCGATGCAGGAGCGCCAGGGCATTCTGACACCGAACCTGGTTTCCAGTGGCTGTCGGGTTTGCGGCTGTAGACTTCACAAGCGACGATCGCACCTGCTCCATGCGTCGTACCCTTGTCGAAAATCCAGGCACCGTGCAAGGCAAGAACGAATGGGCTTCGTCGAGTAAACATCTCGAATGTGCACAATCGAGTTCATCATGACAGCCCAAGAAACACCGCTTCGCGGCATCGTACGACATGGCATTGCAAAGGAACAACAGCACGCAGTGTCGCAAAGCGTCCATCTACCAATCCGAGCCATCCGTCGCAAAGTACGCCGCAATGGGCAAGAAAGTATTCCACATGCCCGCGATATGATGGGGTAGCCAGTCGCTCCTTCCGAGAAGCATGCGCCTTCACGTCGACTTGCACAGCGCTTTCTTTCCTCTTTCCCTCTCCATTCCCCCTCCCCTTTCCCTCCTCCACATCCGATCATTGCCCCTTATCGACTTTGCACGATGCCTCTTCTGGCGTCCAACTGCACATGGGAGCCGCCAAAAGACTGGCTGGCCTCCACTTTCGGGTATAGCGGCAGTCGACGTGTTGACTAACACGACAAAATGCGACGTGGGGACGAAAAAGGTTGCTTCTCCACGACCTAAAAATCACACGACAAACCAAAACGAAGAGGACAGCAGCGACTCAGGTCTTCGCTTGTCTTAACTGCAGACACATTGACGGTGAGAGCCCGTCTCTCGACAAGCTTGCCAAGGGGCCAAGGGCCAGTGCTACCATGGCTGCCACACAAGTGCAGTCTCACGGCTGGCACCCCGAGGAGCCGGTTCGACCGCTGGAAGAGCCAATTGACCTCGCAAAGCAGTCCATTCTGGGACAAGACCGCTCTGAAGGCCGCTCTTTTGTGACATTTTGTGAACGGCAAAACGACGAGGACCTTATCGAACAGGCTTCAGCTTCGGCGCCGTCTGTGCAGATGGCCCGTCGCCCTCCATACTTTTGCTATCTCCAAAATCGTATCTGACATGGCAAAACGCCACGATCGTGTCCCTTCCCGCCGGCTTTTGGCAGCTTGGCACGTTGTGGCCGACTTGCCTCTGCGGGGAGCAGGCCGCAGGCCAGGCAGCGACTGCAACGTCGAAGCTTGGGTCTCACTGGCCCTGGTGCCGTGGAGTGGTGCATGGCACTATCGGCAGAAATACGAGAAACGGTAAGATTTGACTCGGCCGAGGATTGCTTCGAAATTGCATCGTGGCTGGGGACAACCTTTACGAAATTCCGCAGCCCAGCCAGTCGCAAGGCTTGACATCGGCACTTTGATATCGTCGTGCTCGACGATCTGGAAAGAGCCTATCTTCCCTCGACCAGGCCGCTCCAGACTTGATTTGCTCAGCCATACGGCTATTTGGAAGAAGACAATGTGCATGAACCAACAGTTGCCAACAACAGCCGCCATACTATTCAAAGGATTCGCTTAATTGTTCACCAGAGATTCGTACAATCACCACGGAATTCAAATGTACAAGAAACAACACAGCTGGAAAAAATATATACGCCGTTTGTCTAGAATGCAAGGCTATCCAGCCGACAAACCAAAATGCGTGGCCAAAAAATGCACAAAGCTACTGCCCGTCTCGGCCCGGTCTTGCTCAGTCGTCATCCTCCTCCATACGCGCCCGTTTGGACTGACGCGATGAAGGGCCACCGTCGGCCTGTAATCCGTAACCGCGCTTGCTCCCGCCAGCTGACGCGCCGCCCTGGCCCTGCTCCACCTCGGACAGAAACTTGTCCACATTAAACGGGTCCGCTGCCGCCGTGCTGCTGCCGGCAGGGCCGCTGCTCGACACGCCCAGCCCCGTCGTCTCTTTTTCAAACTGCACGGGGCCTTCGCGCGCCTCGACGTCGCGCGCGCCTTTGAACGTGCCACGGCCCAGCGCCTCGCCGAACCGGCTCGACTTTTGAATCTTGGCCAACTCGGCGTCGCCCGCCGCCGGGTCGTCAAAGTCGTCGTCGCCGCCGGGCCCGCCACGCGTCCGGTAGATGCTGCTGATCGCGTCCTGCGCCGCAAACAGCGGCTTGTCGTATGGGTTGTCTTCGTTGTAGCCGCTGTCGAAGCCGCTCGTCTGGTTGAAGAGCCGCGAGTCGTACATGCCCTCGGCCGACGCCGTGGGCTTCGCCAGGCCCAGCGCCACCTTTTCGGAAATGTCCCGGTTCTGCTCGCGCGCCAGCACCTGCATGCGGCGCTCCGCACCCATGCGTGACTGTCGCAGCTTGCGCTCCTCCTCGCGCCGCTTCTCGCGCCGCGCTTCTTCGCGTGCACGCACGGCCCGCTCCTCCTCGTCTTCGCTGCCGCTGCGACTGCGACTGCGGCTGCGGCTGCGACTGTCGTACGACCGCGAACGCGAACGCGACCGCGACCTGGACCGCGACCTGGACCGCGAATCGCTGTAGCTGCTGCGGCTGCCCGACGACGACCGCGACCGTCGCCTTCCGCGCCCGGACCGCCGTGACGATGACGGACCGGCGGCAGCGGCGGCGGCGGCGGCGCGCTCCGCACGTGCCTGCTGTGCCAGCTCGCGCAGGTGCTCTTCCTTTTGCAGCTTCTCCTTCTCGGCCAGGCGCTGCTGCATCTGTGCGCGCTGGCGCACCTCTTCGCGTGCGTGCCGGTCCGCCATGAACAGCGCCTCCGAGAACTGTGCAAACTTGTCGTTGATCGTGACGTCCTCGAGGCCCTTGCCAGCGGCTGCGAGGCGCTTGTCGAGAGGCACCGTGTAGCCCTTGGGGTTCTTCCAGTTGGAAATGGGTGCTGGAAAACAAAGCAAGCGAATTAGCGAGTGTGGGCAGACGTGGGATATGATCAACACAGCAGCAGGGGCAAATACATACGCGGAATCTTCCATGCTTCCTGGTCCGCCGCCGTCAGCTTGCGCGGCGGACTGTGCATGACGGGTGGCGGAGGGCTGGGGGCTGTAAACGTTTGTTAGCCGATGCGACAAGACAAGACAAAAGCAGGTGCGGGACAAGGGGCGAGGACACATACGTCCGCGAGGGATCTTCTTGTGTTTGAACTTGGGCGGCTCGAGCGGGTCCCGCTGCCGCTCGACAATCTTCATCACGCGGTCCTGTTTCGCGCTGCTGTCGCCAAACTGCGACGCCGGCGTGTACCGCACATACGTCGCCTCCTTGCGCTGGCCGCCCATGTGCGCCAGCGTCTTGGGCTTCTGCGCCGCCACCGCCCCGCTCACCAGCAGCGCCAGCGCGTTCTTGGTCCGCTCCGTCGTCTCCGCCACCGCCTCCGGGTCCGGCCGCTCCAGGTTGAGGTCGCCCGCCTCCGCGCGCTGCCGCAGCGGAATCAGGTCCTTGAACGACGTGTGGATCACGCGGCCCTCGCCGTGGCCCAGCCGCGCAATCGCGTCGTACTTGACTTTGCCCTCGCCGTCCACCTGCACGGCCAGCGCGTTGCTCTTGGTCTTGGACGCTCTGCCGCTGGCGCCGCCGCCCGGCCGGCCCATGTCGAGCGGGTACTGCGCAAACGGAATCTCGGGAAACGCGCCGCCGTCGCCAAAGTCCTCGGGCGCCCGTGGCCGCCAGCCCTGTCGCTGGCCATAGGGGGGTGCCGTTGTCCGCTGTCGGTTGGTTAGAAACTGGTCCTGTGGATCGTCCCCGTGGTTCGTCGTCTGTGCATCCCCATGTACTCCACGTGCTCACTCACCTTCAGAACTACCTGTGTCTCGTCCAGGTCCGCCGCGCTCACGATCCGCGGCCCGCGCTGCGCCCGCACCGGCGCCTCTTCCTCTTCGCCCGTGTACTTGGGCTTGGGCAGCGACTGCGCCAGTGACGACGCTATCGAAGCCATGGCTGTGGTGTGTAGGGGGGTGTCGTCGTCGTCGAGGGGGTGCCGGTCTCGTCTCGTTCGTCGTCAACGCGTTTCCCTTCCTTGCGAGAACGCGATGGGGGTCGGCGGGATCCGTTCGACGTGTTTTTGTGTAAGAACAGTAAATGTTATTTTAAGCGAACGTGTAGGTGTGGACGACGATGGTAGATGTCGGCGACGAGGACGTATGTCGCTGTGCTGCAAGTTGAAGATGGTAGAGATGGTGGATGTTTGCCTGCAGAGTAGTCTACGCGGTTCAAGATTGGTATTTTTTTGTGGAGCCCATCAGCCTTGTACAGTGTATATTGTTACGTGAGACACTGTACCCACACTCTGAACCTGATGGTCAAGGTCATTCTTGAATGCTTTCATCACTTTGGCTGTTATTTACAGGGCACAAAACATGCCTGTACCATCAACAGGTTGCCTGTCTTAAGGCGGCAAAGGGAATGCATGCAACAGTTTACAATGATAGTCACGTGACAAGACTTTGGTGTTGACTTCAAGCAGCAACGATTCATGTTCAAAATGTGGCTGCATTAAAATAAAATATGCTCTGAGTTTGTTCCTCGCATGCGGCCATACCATCTCTCGTGGTATTTGCATACAATGGAATACCAGCAAACGGCCCCTCTCTTTATCGTTCGTTGCTTGTATACCATACGCCAGTCGTTTTTGCATCGCACCCATCCAGACAAAAGGGGAAACAATAAAAACACAAGATGGACGAAGACGTGAAAGGGCTCGCCTCGTACAGCGTGCATGATGGCCGTTCTCGCTCAAACGTAGCCCTTGCGTGCGCCCTGGAAGAAGAAGCGCACGACAAAGACCTGCAGGGCCCCCATGCAGACAATCAGGCCCGACTGGATGAAGCTGAAGTTGATAATCCGCTTCTCGGTGCTGCGGACGGTGCTGAAGTTGCGGTTCTCGCGGGTGCGGAAGTACTTTTGGTTGCGGGTGATCGTCGAGAGCTGGCCGGAGATCTTGAACGCGGACTCGGACAGCGCGCTCGTCTGCTCGTTGGAGCTGCCCTGCCTGGACGGGAGGGCCACGCGGGCCTCATTCTCGACCTGGAGGGGGGAGGGGGGGAAGCAGGCGTTAGCTGTGTACAAGGAGATGGGTATGTTTATCAGGTTCAAGGGTCTCGGGCCACCACGACTTACCGAAATCTCAAAGTCGACGTACTTGTCGGTGTACGTGCTCATCTCGTTGTTGAAGCAGAACTGGTGCTCGCCAATCTCGTTGGCCGTAAAGACAAAGTCGCCCTGGCGCTCGTTGAGGCCCTCCAGCAGAACTTTGCCGTTGGGGTCGACGACCTCGTAGTTGACGTCGAACGAGCCGCCCGATTGGACCTACTGTTGTCAGCACAGCGCCCAGCATCGCATCTCCGTTCCGTCGTCACACCGCCGTCTCCACATGCCGACGTACCGCAAAGTAAAAGGCAATCTTCTCGCCCTTGGTCGGCGCCTGCGCGTAGAAGCACGCCTTCTCACCCGCCGTCAGCTTGTAGGTCAGGGCCGTCGCCGTGACGTCCGTCGCAAACCAGGCCGCGAGGCCGGTCAGCATTGTGGAAAACCGCATCGTCAGTGTCTTTTGTCTGATGTCGTCGTCCGGGGAGGGGGTGGTGATCGGGGGGTGGTCGTGCGCAAGACTCGAGACGTTTTGATGAATGTGAAATGTCGAAACGGGACGATGCTGCAGAAAGGGGATTTGGGTGCAATGGCCCACAACGCGGCGCGAGCAGTTGAAAAGGGATTGCTTCTGGACACGCTGGACACGCTGGACACCTGTCGTCCACCCCCTGGCCCAATGCAGCAGCGGCCCAGTAATACGGCCGTTCAGCTTCTGGTTTTAGTGGATTTTCAAACTCGTTCAGGGGGAAGGAGCGACAAACTGGCCAGACTCAAAAAAAGAAAAGTGGGGCCCATTTGATGCTACCTTGTGAGTTTGTGTTGTAGGGAAACCGCGACCTGAGCTCTGAGGACCTCCATCTGCTCCAGCCAACAGGCTAATTGGGGAAGGCGCGACACGACACGACCGCCGAAAGCGTGACGGCATTGGCCTAAAGCAGGTTCCAAGTCACTGGCTGGCCACTTCGTCGTACCGCCAATGCAATGATATCATTCATTAAGCTCCGTCCCCCACGCTCCTTCCGCCGTCGCCCGTGTCAAAGAACTGCCGTTTGACCTTCCGTATTCGTCTGCTGTCCCATCTCCCATCTCGCAACTCACAACTTATTTTCCAGCTTCTTCAACCATTACAAAATATCACCATCAACAGATTTTACGTCAAGCTGCACATGTTTGCCGCAGTCTAGCTCCCAGCGTGCGTCCACTTGCCACCATCCAACACGACGGCCACTGCTGCCGGTGCTCAACGACCTGCTCGACGGCTGTTTGCTTCCCTGCGCAACGACGTCATCCAGACTGTTTTGATTGCTTCACCTGACAAACGGTGACGACAGTAAGACGCATATATATACAGAGAAACGCCAGCAAGCAGCGATCGAAACCAGCTACAGAAGCCGGGCGACACGTTCGCAGCACGCCGTGCTCTGCTCGCATCGGGCTGCCACCTAGATCCACAGCGGTCACGACACACAGAAGCTGGCAAGATGGCGATCCAGACCAAGATCACGACGGCGACGTCGGTTCTGATCCGCCTCCTGTCGTACTTTTTCTTACGATGGGCTCTCGTTCCTGTATGTTTTTGCTCCTGTGTTCTTGTGCTCTGTCCATGCACCCTGCTAACACCGCCTAGTTCATTCCCAGTCTTGTGTTTGCTCTCATAGCAGTCTACATCCCGTCATTCGTTTCGAGTTACCTAGCGCAGCCGGAGGCTGAGATTATTAAGGAGATGCATGTCGTGTTGGCCGAAAAGGCCGTTGTGGACGACGACGACGAAGAAAAAATCGAAGAGGAGGTTGTTGATGTCACCAGCTCCACATCCATCCAGCCCAGGCCCGTCAACGGTCTACGCACCCTGCTCCTGGGTGTCCCGAGCCCCAGCAAGGTTCTGTCCTTCCTGGCCGTCCTCACCAACGTCGCCCTCGTGGCTCTGGTGGCCGACCGGCTGTACTCGGAGCACGCCATCACGGCCGACGACCTGTCGTTTGTGCGCCTCGGCTACGTCTCCGACACCGAGGCCAAGTTCCTGATCCGCGAACCGGACCAGTCCAAAATGCCCGTCTCCATCGACCTCCGCATGCGCGACGCACAGCCGCCGTTTGACAATCCCCTGTGGCAGACGGCCGGCGGCGCGCGGTGGACGGACAACAGCACCGACTACACGGTCGTGGTGAACGTCAAGATCCCGCACCCGGGGCAGCGCGTGTACGAGTGGCGGACGTCCAACAACCACTCGGGCGAGTTCGTGTCGGGCCCCAAGGCGGGCGTCGCGCCCGCCCTGCACGGCGGCAACTTCACGTTTGTGGCGACGTCGTGCATGATCTCGCGCGTGCCGTACACGCCGCTGGACCACCCGCTGGCGATCCCGGGCACGCGGCACCTGGCGCGCGTGCTGCCGTCTCTGGGTGCGCAGTTCATGCTGTTCCTGGGCGACTTTGTCTACGTCGATGTGCCGCGCTGGTGGGGCAAGACGGTCAGCGACTACCGCCAAAAGTACCGCCAGGTGTACGCGTCGCCGGACTGGAACCCGATTGCGCAGAACCTCAGCTGGATCCACGTGCTCGACGACCACGAGATTGCTAACGACTGGGACAAGCGGGAGACGGGTATCTACCAGTCCGCTGTGGACCCCTACCACCACTACCACACGGCGGCGAACCCGCCGCTGGCCCGCCAGGCGGGCGCCGGGGGTCTGCTGCGCGGCGCGTGCGCGGGCGCCACGTACTTTGAGTTCTCGCAGGGCCCGGCCAGCTTCTTCATGCTGGACACGCGCTCGTACCGGTCGAGCAACGCGCTGCCCTTTGACAGCGCGAACAAGACGATGCTGGGCACCGACCAGCTGGCCGATTTCCTGGCGTTTTTGCGGCGGCCCGAGCCACGCGGCATCCAGTGGAAGATTGTGGCGTCGTCGGTGCCCTTCACCAAGAACTGGCGCATTAACACGCGCGACACGTGGGGCGGGTTCCTCGTCGAGCGCCAAGTCATTCTGGAGGCCATGTGGGATGCCGGCCTGCAGGGCGTGGGCGTCGTGATTCTGTCGGGCGACCGGCACGAGTTTGCGGCGACGCGGTTCCCGCCGCCGGCGCCCAACGCGTCGGACCCGGCTGCCCCGCCGGCGCGCTGGCCCGCCAGTGTGGCCGTGCACGAGTTCTCGGCGAGCCCGCTGAGCCAGTTCTACTCGCCCGTGCCGAGCTACTTCCAGGGGAGCAGCGAGGACGTCAAGCTGGCGTACATTTACCGGGGCAATTCCAAGTTTGGCGCCGTCACGATCCTGCCGCCGTCCGCATCGTCTGCGTCGTCCGACGGCCCAACCGAGGGGTCGCAGAGCCGGCTGCAGTACCGCCTGTTTGTGAACGGCAAAGAGGCATGGAACACGATCCTTGAGACGCCCGAGGCGCTGCAGGGGTCCAAGGCACGGCCCACGTCGTTCTGGAGCAGGCTTCTGGGGTAGAGCCTGGGGTCGAGGCTTTTGAAGCGGAGGCGTCGATTTGTCGTTGGATATTTCTTTTGAACCATGCGGTTGGCTTCTTTCTGTTGACTTTTCTCTTAATAGTTCTGTCCTGCCTGGAAGGCCTTGCCAAGTCTACATTTGTTGCTTGTTCCTCCTTTATTTGATATCACAATATCACCAGTATTCCTTATTTCGACTGTCTCGCTTTCGTAGGACGTCTGCTTTGGCACAAGACTCGTGAAAAGAGTTTCAGTCCCAGGGCTACCGTTCTCAGAACATTCAATAATCCAAGAGAAAGGCACATGCCAGTGGAGCAATGAATCGCACGTGAGAGGCGCAGGCTGTTTTAGGCGGCTTTAGTGACTGTTATAGGGCTCGGGCGGTCCGTTCTTTGCCGAGGGTCCTGTAATGGCAGCGCGTCCCAGTGCGCCCAGAGTAGAAGGTCCTAGCGCGAATGCCAGCCTGGCATCTGCCCCAGCTTGTTGACACTCCCAGCAAGCTACAGGCAAGCTTCAACGTCGTACGACTCGTCATTACACGATTTCTCACCGAACGTCGTCGACTTCACAACACACGCACGGATTTTCACATTCTTGTTTGCCCCCTCGTCTCCTGCGCCCTGCCATGCCGGTTCGTTTCCGTCTACCGGTGTCGCTGGCAACACCGGCACGCCAGGCGTCTACTGCGATTCAGGCGTCGACGGCACGTCTTTCTGCTCCGTCCTTTTCCCACCGGCCGCTCCCCTCCGCACGACCCTTTGCTGCTCCGTCCCAGCGGCGGTCTGTTCGGCCTTTCAGCAGTGCTCCCAGCGTGCGGGTGACCCCGACCGACCGGTCGGTCAAGATTGCCTCGTCCGAGGCCACAAAGAGAGCCGAGTTGTGAGTCGAAACACGGGGCATCTTGTATATGGCATTGCCTTGACTAACATGCATAGACCAAACTTCTGGCTACGGTATGCCCTCCATAGTGAACACAGAGGGCCAGCAGCAACCCACTAACAGCGACAGAGACAACTGCCGCTGCTCGAGCTGTGTCAACCAGGATACCTCACAGCGGAACTTTGACACATTCGAAGTGAGTGTGCAGAGAGAGAATCTGCCAAAATGGCTGTACTTGGTGGAGAACAAATCTAACCAAACAGATCCCCGCCGATGTTCGTGCCCTAGAAGCCCAGGCCGACGACAAGGGCCTGAATGTCGTTTGTACGTTGCCATCGCGATGTCTTTAAAGGGCCTCGTATCGTCACCTCATCCTGCGACTACTTCTCGTGCTGATGTGACAGGGTCCGGCGACAACCACAAGAGCCACTACCCGTGGGACTTTATCACCTTTTACCAAAACAACAACCACCGATCGCCTGAAGCGGTCGACGTCCAGTACTGGGGCAGCGACGTGGCCGACCGTCCGCCCACCGTGGCCTTTGACGCCGTCATGGACACGTCGTCCGACGCGGGCATTGCGCGGCTGACGGATCTCGTGCGCCGCTACGGCTTTGCCTTTGTCGAGGGCACGCCGTTTGCCGACCCGGCCGACACCCAGCGCCTGCTGGAGCGCATCGCCTTCATCCGCGTCACCCACTACGGCGGCTTCTACGACTTTGTGCCCGACCTCGCCATGGCCGACACGGCGTACACGAACCTGCCGCTGCCCGCCCACACCGACACGACCTACTTTACGGACCCGGCCGGCCTGCAGGCGTTCCACCTGCTGTCGCACCGCGGGCCGGAGCCGGAGCCGACGGCGGCGGGCGCGCCTCTGGGCGGCGCCTCGCTGCTGGTGGACGGCTTCCACGCCGCCCGCCTCCTGCGCGACGCGCACCCCGAGGACTTTGACGTCCTGACGCGCGTGCGCCTGCCCTGGCACGCCAGCGGCAACCAGGGCATCACGCTGTCGCCCGACCGGCGCTACCCCGTGATCGAGGTGCTGGACGCGCAGGACCGCGAGGCCACGGGCGCGTCGCCCCACAACCGCATCCACCGCATCCGGTGGAACAACGACGACCGCGGCATCGTGCCCTTTGGCGGGCCCGACGCCGACGGCATCGACCCCGGCCGCTGGTACGACGCGGCCCGCAGGTGGCAGGCCATCCTGAAGCGGGCCGACGTCGAGTACTGGACGCAGCTGCAGCCGGGCAGGCCGCTCATCTTTGACAACTGGCGCGTGCTGCACGGCCGCAGCGCCTTTGTCGGCGTGCGCCGCATGTGCGGCGGATACAGTGAGCCCCCTTTCCTCTTACCATATCCGAGACGGACTTGACTAACCGGACACAGCTGCGCGGGACGACTTTGTTTCACGCTGGCGCAACACCAACTACCCGCGGGATCAGGTGCTCAAGCAGGTCGTGGGCTAGAAGTGGAGGGAGGGCAACAGAGCGCAGAGTAAAATGTATATAAAAGCAGTCAAGGTTTGGGTACGACGTGCAACATATTTACACATAAAGACGTACTGATTCTGCTACTGAAACGGCCAACAAGGCTGACGTGGCGATCGACAACGACCACCCCGGAAGGGCGTCCGAGCGTTACACAATAAAAAATCTCCTCGACAGCTTTCCGATGCTCTGGTTTGTCTCACTCTAGCCGTCGCTTGAGGATGTAACCGTTCGTGGGCTTCCTTTTCCATTGGTTGTGATCTGACGCCTCACTCCGCTGCCGAATCAACGGCTCGCTACGAACCCCACTTCGTCCAGCCCTCCTTCCTCCAGGCTGCCCGCCCCGACATCGCTAGGCGCCGCCGAGGGAGGGGAGGAGCGTTCCTCGACTATCTCCCCTTGCGGTTTCAGTTACAGCAGTTACAGGCACCGCAGCCTCTGTAAACTCGCCGCCATATCGCCCCTAGCTCAAATCAAGCTCCAAAGCCGCATGTTTCTCTTGCCAGCCCAACCGCCAGCTCCTTCCTGCCGCTCAATCTTGCCCCTCCTTTTCGCTTTCGCACCTGCCACGCGCCACCAAACATCAACATCCCCATTTTGAGGATTCTGAGGCTCCCGTCCATTACTCCTGCCTCGTGCATATTCCCCCCTCTTCATGTTCCAGGCGCCTTCCCTTGTTTTCTTACTCTGGTGTCTCCATAAAAAAATAAGAAAAAGTAAGCAAGCGCACACAGGACATTGGATAGAGCGAATGTCCTCTGCTCTGCTCTCGAACGCCCTGAGCGCCCCTAATTTGCTCGCCTGCCACCTGCCCGTAACAGACACTTGCCCTCCGTATCTTACTTTTGCAAGACGCTTGTGCCCGATCGGTCTTGCCTTTCCAGCCCCATATTATTGTTCCGGGCAGGACAGCGTCACATACTTCCTTCCGCAACAGCAACTCTTGACACTTTCCGTCGACCGTCCTCTTCTCCCCTATTTACACATCCGCCACATCGTCTCGTCGTCTCCTCTTCTCCTCTTTGCATCATCAACAATCAACGGCCGTTGGCGACCAAAAGCACGCGCCCCCCTCTCCCACGCCCCCGCGCCCCACCGATTGTTGGCTGTTGGCCCAAGCTAGTTCTTCACCGACAGACCAGCCCAGACAGGACCAGTCGCAGGGACTCAAGACAGCAAGACACAATAGGCAATTTCCCGGAGCCTCATCTACGACGACGACCTTTGCGTTTTGACCCAGAAACGTGATCCAGAAACGTAGCCAGCAGCGACTCCCGACGACGTTGGACAGCCTCGAGTGTTCACGGCCTCTCCTGTCCTCTACCGCCGACCATCTTCGTCGTGTCCCGGCGCATCCTGACGGTTGACTGATCCATCGGTTGCCTCAATTCGCACCACCTCTTCTTCTCCTCGTCCTCTTCCTCTTCTTCCTCGTCCTCCCCTTCCCCCTCTTCCGTCTTCCTCCCCTCCGCCAACATGGATCCCGACAGGCCGACTGGCGAGGCCCCCGCGCCGTCCGCCTACGAGGATCGCCGCAACATCCAGGTCGACAACGCCATCCGCGCCATCACCGAGAAGAAGCCCATCCCCGAGATTGATTTTTCCATCCACACGATGGAGGACGGCACCAGCGTCAACACGACGGAGCGCGTGTGCAAAGGTGTGCAACATCATCCCGCTGACATCACATTCAATTCTACATTCTACATCATATCATCATATGCTGACCCCCCCTCCCCCCTACACAGACGTCCAAGCACCCGCAACATACAAGCCCACCGACGAGCAGTTCTTCCACGACGAGACGCACTCCAAGCCCAACATCGCCTTCCTCAAGCAGCACTTCTACCGCGAGGGCCGCCTCACCGAGGAGCAGGCCCTCTGGATCCTGCGCAAGGGCACCGAGCTGCTGCGCGCCGAGCCCAACCTGCTCGAGATGGACGCCCCCATCACCGTCTGCGGCGACGTCCACGGCCAGTACTACGACCTCATGAAGCTCTTCGAGGTCGGCGGCGACCCCGCCGAGACCCGCTACCTGTTCCTCGGCGACTACGTCGACCGCGGCTACTTCAGCATCGAGTGCGTCCTCTACCTCTGGTCGCTCAAGATCCACTACCCCAAGACCCTCTGGCTGCTGCGCGGCAACCACGAGTGCCGCCACCTGACGGACTACTTCACCTTCAAGCTCGAGTGCCGCCACAAGTACTCCGAGACCGTCTACGACGCCTGCATGGAGTCCTTCTGCTCCCTGCCCCTCGCCGCCGTCATGAACAAGCAGTTCCTCTGCATCCACGGCGGCCTCAGCCCCGAGCTGCACACCCTCGACGACCTCAAGAAGATTGACCGCTTCCGCGAGCCCCCGACCCAGGGCCTCATGTGCGACATCCTCTGGGCCGACCCGCTCGAGGACTTTGGCCAGGAGAAGACGAGCGACTACTTCTTGCACAACCACGTCCGCGGCTGCTCCTACTTTTTCTCCTACCAGGCCGCCTGCGCCTTCTTGGAGAAGAACAACCTGCTGTCCATCATCCGCGCCCACGAGGCCCAGGACGCCGGCTACCGCATGTACCGCAAGACCCGCACCACCGGCTTTCCCAGCGTCATGACCATCTTCTCCGCCCCCAACTACCTCGACGTCTACAACAACAAGGCCGCCGTCCTCAAGTACGAGAACAACGTCATGAACATCCGCCAGTTCAACTGCACGCCCCACCCCTACTGGCTGCCCAACTTCATGGACGTCTTCACCTGGTCGCTGCCCTTTGTCGGCGAGAAGATCACCGACATGCTCATCGCCATCCTCAGCACCTGCTCCGAGGAGGAGCTCAAGGAGGAGGCCGCCGCCGCCGCCGCGCTGCCCTCGCCCTCGTCCGGCGGCGGCGCCATCACCTCGCCCTCGTCCGTCAGCGGCGGCACCGCCTCGCCCACGTCGCCCGGCTTCGGCAGCACCGCCGGCATGGACCCCGAGTCCATCGAGTTCAAGCGCCGCGCCATCAAGAACAAGATCCTGGCCATCGGCCGCCTGTCGCGCGTCTTCCAGGTCCTGCGCGAGGAGTCGGAGCGCGTCACCGAGCTCAAGACGGTCGCCGGCGGCCGTCTGCCCGCGGGCACGCTCATGCTCGGTGCCGAGGGCATTAAGAACGCCATCAGCAGCTTCGAGGACGCCCGCAAGGTCGACTTGCAAAACGAGCGCCTGCCCCCCAGCCACGACGAGGTCGTCCGCCAAAACGAAGAGGACCTCGCCCAGGCCCTCGACCGCGCCACCAAGGAGGCCGACAACGACAAGAAGCTGCACACCCTCTCAAGACGACTCAGCACGTGAGTAGACGTCCCCTTTTTCCTTGTTAACATAGCGGGCTTGTCCACTAACGTTCCGCAGGGACCGCAAGTAATGACGTGACGGGAGCAGCTGACGGTGTCCCTTGTTGTCTCGTCTATCATGATCATAGTTTCGGACGGCTGTTTATCTTGGAACGATTTTGTCGATGCCCTACCATGAATCTTGTTTCAGTGTGGTCCCTCTTTTTCTCTTTTTCATGAAATAGTTTTGTTTATTGTATTGCGCATGTTTTTTTTATATTCCTCTCGGGCTCTCGGGGTAACGAATCTATGTATCCTTTTATTCGGTACTTTATTACGGACAAATCCAAACAAAAGAGATTCTATAAAGCAATGAGCATGAGGAGTGACAGATGTGCATGTTGTATTTTTTTTGTACTGTGAATTTTCAAGTATCTAAAAAACACTTTTTTGAAAAAATTAATATTGGAAACAAGGATTCACCAATTGAAGTATAAGTATATTAACAGAAAGGTAATAAAATAGAAGAAATTATGCCTTTTATTGTTGCACCATTTTTTTTTAAAAAAAAAAACATAAATAAATAAATCTACAATAAAAACGCACACACACCAGTATTCAACCGTAAACAGTATGTCAACAGAAATACTAGAGAGTATACCATTGTCGGTAATGTAATAAAATTGAAGCTGTTTTTGAAAGTCAGGTTTTAACACGGCCTTTCAAGAAAATAAAGACCCTCAAAAATCAAACAATAAGATTAAAACAAAGCTATTTCAACCACGTTTTGTCTGTCTTTCCGCACCATGTCCCTTTCATTCAATCTTTGATGCTCCTCCATGCAATGCTACTTGTCTTTGCTGTTTCTCCCCCCGATTCTCCCTACGCCTTGTTCTTCTTGGCAAAGTCGTCGATAAACGCGGCCAGCTTCGCCGCACCCGCCTCGCTGATCGTGTTGTAGTTGCTCGCGCGGATGCCGCCCACGCTGCGGTGGCCCTTGAGGCCCGTCAGGCCCAGCGCCGCGCTCTCCTTCAGGAAGGCCTTCTCGGCGGCGTCGCCACCGTCGGCGCCGGCCATGACGCGGAAGACAATGTTCATGCGGGAGCGGACGGCCGGGGTGGGAGCGATGCGGTAGACGTCCGGGTGGGCGTCGAGGGCGGCGTAGATTTGGTTGGCCTTGTGGACGGCGACGGCCTCTTGGCCGGCGGCCTTGTTGTCGGGGTAGGCGGCGAGGAGCTTCTTGAGGACCTGGCCGGCGATGTAGACACTGGGCAGTAGTTAGTATGGGTGAGCAAAACGAGCGAAGCGAGGACAAGAAAGAAAGGCGAGCGAAGCGAGGACAAGAAAAAAGCGAGCGCAGCGAGGACAAGAAAAAAAAAACGTACTCAAAGATGCTGAGCGTGTTGTAGAGGCTGTCGTTCTTGGCAATGGTCTCGTAGGACAGCACAATAGGGCCGACGGGCAGGTGCAGGGCGCGCAGCAGGTCGGCCGAGGGCTGCGGCAGCAGGGCCTTCTTGACGACGGCGACGGTGATGCCGGTGGAGCCGAGGTTCTTCTGGGCGCCGAAGAAGAAGACGCCGTAGTTGCGGACGGGCACGGGCCGTGAGAGGATGTTGCTGGACATGTCGGCGACGATGGGCGCCGTGGTGTGGCCGGCGGAGGGCGCAAGGGCCGGCGGGAAGCGCGGGAACTCGACGCCGTCGACGGTCTCGTTGTCGCAGTAGTAGACGAGGGCGGCGTTGGGCGACAGCCGGCCGACCCAGGCGGCCTCGTCGGGGATGGCGGCGAACTTGCTGGGCGTGCCGGCGCGGGCGTCGACCTCCTTGCGGCCGTCGGCGACCAGGTTGACCTTGTCGGCGCCGAGCAGGCGCTGGGCCTCCTGGTAGGCCTTGAGCGACCAGCTGCCGGTCACGAGGTAGTCGAGGCGCAGCTCGCTGTCGACCTTGGCGCGCAGGGCCGCCAGCAGCGCGGGGCTCGCGTCGTCGTCGGGCAGGCCCTGGGCCACCAGCTTGGCGCGCTCGCGCAGGACCCAGGCGCCGACCAGGTTGTACACCGTGGCGGAGAACTCGCCCGTGCCGCCGGCCTGCAGCAGGATGACCTCGTACTCGTCCGTGGGCACGTCGAGGAAGGTCGCGAGGTCGGCGCGGGCGTCGCGCACAATGGCCGCGGCGGGCTCTGAGCGGTGGGAGATCTCGGCCAGGCCCAGGCCGGTGGCGTTGTAGTCGACGAGGGCGGCGGCCGCACGCTCGAGGACGTCGGTGGGCAGCAGGGCCGGGCCCGCGCCAAAGTATGTGATGTCGTCGCGGCCAGGCATCTTTCTATCGTTTTGCAGGACGTAGCTGTGGTTGCGGCTGTGATAGTGGGGCGCGGTAGATGCGGGACAGGAAGGTACACGGGGGGAGCACGGAAGGAGCACGGAAGGAGCACGGGTTGCGCTTGAACGAGGCCGCATACAAACGCTCGCAAAGGAAGGCACAATCAATTGACAAGATGGGGCAGGAGCGTTGACTCGAATTGCAACATGGAAAGAGCAACCGTCGCTCTTTTAAGGCATGGACACATCGGACGCCTGAAGTACGTATGAGTCGTTCCTGCTGTCCCCGCCATTCAATTTTTGCCAGCGATTAAAGCGCACAAGACTCACTAGCCGGTGTCGGAACAGCGCCAGGTCCAGCGCGTTTCTGGCGTCTCGAGCGAAATTATGTACCTGTGCTTCAGCCGTCACCAACCAACCAGCGGCCAAAACGTGACTCATTTTTATTTCGCAAGCATATGGTGCGCTGCAGGAGTCAACAAGACTCGCCAACAAGACGCTGAGCTCCTTCCCCGGATTTATATTTTGCAAGACAAATGTCGCGGGGTGGAAGGCACGGCGTGGGGTAGGTGCAGACGGGCAAGAGCATCGACAAACGAGTGGGGGCTGCCCTTCCGTTTCGGCGGCAAACGGGGCAATGTGGAAAGAGCGTACGTGGGACGGTTGGGAATGGAAAGGACAAGTGACACTTGTTGTGCTCTGTAAAACGTTAAAGAGGAAGGACGATGATGGCGACTGGATGGCTCTTGCCTGCGGTGCGACCAACAATGGTTTGACCACAAGGCTGCACGCAAGTATCACAGCCTTGTCAACCTCGTCAAATTCCTGTTGGTATGGATATATGTAGCTGTACCTTACACGATTGTCATGGCCTGTGCACGTCCACACAAAGCAGCCATCGTTTTCTGCCAGCACGCCGTGGCCATGCGTCCGTCAAGTCTCGGCTTCGGGGCTTGCAACTGCCGCGACTGCCTAAAACAGCTCCGGGACTCTGGGTCGTTGTTTCCAAAATCTGCCACGGCAGGCGCTGGCCAATCAGTCTCGGAGTCCCTACCAAAACGATTCTCCGCACTTTTGGAGCTCTCAATATCGGCATCTTCCATCTGCACAACATCAACTACACCGCGGCCCTTTAACAATATTGGCAACCCTCCACAGACTCCCGCACTTCACTCGACGGCGGGAAAGCTTCATTGATCTCCCTTTGGATAGACCTGGCTTTATACAGCACAGTTGGACGTCCTTCTGCACCAACTCTCGTTTCTCTTTTCTCTTTTCTTCCCCTTTCCCTCGTCCGTATATCATTTCACTTGTCTGCTTGTTCTCAGCAGCGTCGCTCCCTCGCCCTCCTCACATCCATGATCGTGACATGACTGCCGCCTGCAATGGCGGACCGTAAGAACGCCGAGGCTGCCGCCAGCCGGCACTCGCATACCATCCCTCCACCATCCTTCCGTGCGTTTCGCCTCTCACGTCCCCAATATCCCTCTGTCCATCCATTCCGCTAACTGCCGCAGCCACGCACAACTCGCCCCGCACCTGGTTCATCACCCAGGCGCTCGCGCCGTTGGCCATTCGCCTCATACGCCTGCTGCTAGCCCACGGTGACTACGTCGTTGCCTGTCTGCCGCCGCACGACCTCGACAACGACGTCATCAGCGCCGAGTTCCGCGAGCTCGCCGACGAGTGCCGCAACCCGGCGTCCGGCCGCTACAAGGACCGCGAGGGCTGGAAGGACCGCATCCGCGGCATCCGCTGCGACGGCCGCTTCATGGGCCAGTGCGGCGCGGCCGTCGCCGAGGCCGTCCACGTGTTTGGCCGCATCGACATTGTGCTGTGCTGCTCGTCGGCGGCCGTGGTCGGCGCCGTCGAGGAGGTGGGCGGCGGTGGCGGGGGTGGCGGCAAGACGCCCAACCTGCTGGGCCAGAACATTGTGCGCGACCAGTTCGAGACCGTCTTCTTCTCGCAGGTCAACTTCATCAAGGCCGCGCTGCCGCAGCTGCGCAGCCAGCGGACCGGCCACGTCGTCGTGCTGTCGAGCATCGGCGGCCACATCGGCATGCCCGGCATGCCCATCCACACCGCCGCCACCTGGGCCCTCGAGGGCTACTGCGACTCGCTGGCCTACGAGATTGCGCCCTTCAACATCAAGGTCACCGTCGTGCAGCCCAACACCGAGGTCCAGACACTCAGCAACAAAATCACCTTTGCGCCGTCCATGCCCGAGTACGAGGCCGCCGCCGAGGCGTCTGCGATTGCCGCGGCCGCAGCATCGGCGGCGGCCGCGGCGGCCGAGAGCCAGGGTCCCGGTGGTGGCAGCAGCGCGGCCCCGGCGGCCGACCTGATCGAGGCGCCCACGCCGAGTGTGCGTGACCTGCTCACCCGCGTGCTGGACTTGCACGGCGAAAACGTCGGCTTCGCGACGACCGCCGCCGCCACCGCCGCATCCACTGCGTCACCGCCCGCCGTGTCGCCCGCCGCCTCGGCCGCGTCAGGCCCCTCGTCCACAGCGGCACCAGCATCGGCATCAACATCAACATCCGCTGCAGCCGCCGTGCGCTACCCGCGGCTGCCGGCCGCGGCGCTCGACCGCCTTGTGCTCGAGACGGTGCACGCCCTGACGGCCATTGGCGGCCACGAGAACCCGCCGACGCGGCACATTGTCGGCTTCGAGGCCAGTGCGTCCGTGACGGACAAGCTCAAGACCGTCTCGGAAGAGCTGGAGGACTTTGTCGAGGCAAGCTTGTCGGTCGATATCTTTGACAGCGAGCTCAAGGAGGAGGCGCGCGAGGGCCGTGCCGCAGAGCTGGCCGCCGCCGCAGCGGCCGAATCGGCGGCCCAGCTCGCAGCCGATCTTGAATAGGAGACAAAGCTGAGCCCCGTCTGTCATACACGCAGAGTCGAATCATGAAATGGAAAACAAGAAATATTGACTACCAACGTCAACCCGTTCTGTCTACAAAAGAGGAGATATAAAACGACACATATCGGACTGAAAAGGAGAAGCAACAATCACAATACCAAAACAAAAATCTAATCTGTCTCGCCCAGACTCTGGTGATATGCAAACGCCCTCTACATGCACCTCTGCAGACAAGCCAAGAAGCAAAAAGCAAACCAAACCCGTACAAAAAGATAGTCAAAACGCGCCTAAACTCCAAACTATGTGATCCAAAGAAACTTGCAAGACATGCGAGACGTGCGATACGTGCTAATCCATTAGGTTCGACGGACGCAGCCTTGCCGACGTGGCCTGGTCGTACGAGGGCGGTGCCGGCGCCGACGGGCCGTCACCATCGCCGCTGTCGTCGTTGGCGGGCACGAGACGCGACGCACCAGCACCAGCCCCGGCCCCGGGGTCGCGAGCCGGCGCCTGGCGCCATGTCGCCGCGCGCGCCGTCATCTTGTGAAAGTACTGCTGCACAAACGTCTCGGTGTAGTAGCTGTGCACCGCGTTGTGGCTCTGCTCGAGGTTGTGCGCCAGCTCGTGCGCCAGCACCACCCACCACCACACCGTCGCATCCACGCGCGCCTGCTGGGCCCCGCCGCTGCCGCTGCCGCCGCGGTCGCCGCCGCCGCCCGCTGCCTGCAGCTTGCGCGCGTGCAGCTGCAGAAAGTAGCGCAGGTTGCAAAAGATGCTGCCGCTGGTGTTGAAGGCGATCGTCGGCCCCGTGGCATCGTAGTACATCTGCACGGCGTCGGGCGCCAGGTCGTAGACGGCGGCGACGTCGCGCAGCAGCGCCTCAAACGTGGCAATGACGCTTCGGTTCTGCGCCAAAAAGTCCGCCGCCGGCAGCGTCACCGCGCGCGCCAAGAAGACGTTCATGCCGCGCGGCGCCTGGGCCACCATGGCCAGGTCGTGCGCGTGGTTGCTGTCGCAGTACGTCGCCTGCTCCTTGACCAGGTTGGTCGTGGGCGGCGTGAAGAGCGAGCTCGAGCCAAACGGCCGCGTCGCTTGGATCGCGTTCAGCATGTTCTGCTGCACGACCGCTGGGTTGGTCACGCGGCCCTCTTCGTTGTTGTTGCTATCGTGCTGTGTGTTCGGACCGCCAGCACCGCCAGCACCGCCACTCGCGCCTCGCGCAATACTGCGCTCGTCCTCGCCGTGGCTGCCGTCGTCGGCGCCGTGCTGCTGCTCCTGCTCCTGCTCCTGCTTGTCGAGACCCAGGCGCCGTGTGAGGCCCGAAAAGATGCTCCTCTTCTTGATGGCGTTCTGCTGCTGCTGGTGCAACAGCTGCTGGTTCGCATGTGGGACATCATGCACCGGCGGACTGTCGCCGTCGTCGGCAAAGCCGCCCGGCATCTTGCGGTCCGGCGACGACTGGGCCGCCGCTGCCACTTTCGACCGCTCGGCCCATTCCTTCTCGTCGGCCCGGATGCGCTCCTGCTCCGCCTCCAGCGCCTTGCGCCGCTCCTCTTCGGCAATGCGTGCCTCGGCCGCCCGCTGGCGCAGGATGCGGTCGACGTTGTAGCCGCGGGCGCGCAGGTCGAGCAGCTCGAGCTTGAGGAAGGGCTCAAAGAAGAAGTAGGCCTGCTGGCTGGGCCGGCTCAGCACCAGCTGGCAAATGGCCTGGCCGACCTGGTACATGTCGACTCTGGATTTGGACGACACGTACAGCACAAAGCCGGAGCCCTTGCTGCGCGCGCTGGCGGCCGACCGCTTCTCCGTGTGCGTCTCGTTGCTGTGGCGCAGCGACCGGCGCAGCGAGACGGACTGGACCATCTCGACGGCCAGGTTCTTCTCGAGCCAGCGGATGTCATGCTTGATGGCATCGTGGCGGTACTTTTGGTACTCGTAGAGAAAAATCTTGGACCGCTCGATGACAAACGAGCGCAGCTTGACGGCCTCGGCTTGGCTGGGGCTGTGGGCGCCGATGCGAATGTCTTCCGTAACGACCTGGCTCAGCTTCTGGGCGCCGAGCGCCAGGTAGAACGCCTCGAGCGCGTCTTCCTCGGGCGCGCACATGAGATGGTCCTTGAAGAGGCGGTAGCTAATGTAGTCGTCCAGGATGCTGATGTTGGCCGCCGACGCCAGCTGGTACTGCCGAATGGGCGGCTCGTCGCTGTCGTCGTCGTCGCCGCCGCTGCCGCCGTTGTCGGCGTCGTCATGGCTGGCGGATGCATTCTGGGCAGAAAACAACGTGCTGAACCCGCCGTGGCCATTCTGCTGGTTCGGGCGGCTGCGGCTGATCTCCCGCGAGGCGAGCAAGAATGGCGCTCTTTGCATCTTTTGGAGCAGCTCCCGGTCGTTCATGAGCCGCGGCAGCTCTTCGGCGAGCGACCGCAGCAGCGCCAGGTAGCGCTCGGTGGTTTGCATCGTGCTGAGGAGACGCGCGGGCTCGTTGCACGCCAGGTGGGCAATCTCGATTTTGGTCGGCTCGGACTTGGAGCCGCACTTGAACAGAAACGCGTTGCCGTTGACGCCAAAGTCGACAAAATCAAAAATGTCGCCGTACGTGGCCGACGAGCCCAGGTAGCAGGACTCGGGCGAGACGTGTTCGATGGTTGTCTGTGTCGCCTGCCCGCGAGCGGCCGGCGTCTTCTTTTCCTCGGGATACCCGTTGGCGTTCAGGACAGGGGCCGACGGCGCTGTCACGCTCGTCTTGCGGACGACGGGGACAAAAGCGCCCTTCTTCAGCATCTGGAGGCTGTTGCCCGACAGGTCGGCAAGGCGGGTCGCAAAGTACTTGAAGACGACGACGGCCTCCTCCCTTGACTGCGGCGGCTTGGCCAGGAGGCGCTTGACGCACTCGTCCATGGGCGGGTTGAGGTACACGCCGAATTTGGTGGCGTGCGGCTGCAAGTCCTTGCGCAGGATGGGGAACCCGAGGACGGCGGCTTCGGCGTTCTGGTAGCACGCCGCGGGCGCCACCAGCACTTCCTGCGGCTGCTTCTCGCTGCTGCTGCCGCCGCCGACCTGGATGGGCACGATGGCCATGTTCGTGCCGCGCACATTGAACGCTCCGTAGCCGTTCGTGTGGTGGTGTTCAATAAAGTAGGCGCGCGCTTTGTCGCGCAGGGACTGGCTGGGCGACGCCATTTTTTCCACCAGGTTGCTAGCATTTGGGTACTGGCGCAGGCCCAGAGCGGTCAGGAACAGACCCTCGGCGCTGGATTTGCGGTAGTAGTTGCCGGGCTGGTCGGGCCACTGCACGATGGGGAAACCGAGCTCGCGTACGGCCGCGGACGGCTCGTACAGTTGGTCGGGCCGGTACAGCGTGGCACCCGACCCCTGCGACGACTCTGGACCATCCGTGCCGGCCTCGGCCGGGAGGAACGCCGTCTTGCGCAGCTTATTGATGTCGTTGCTGGGGATGTCGCCGCGCACGGACGCGAGGTACTTGATCAGCTCGACATGGCTCCAATTCTTCCTGGCCGGTGCAGCGAGAGCGGCCTTTTCCGACGTACCAGCAGCACCAGGAGTGGAAGCGGCGGCGGCCGGTTGACTGAGCAGGCGCGTGAAGATGGTGTCGAGGTCGATGGTCTTGCGGACGCCCAGCTGCTGCAAGAACTTGTCTTTGAGATGCTGGCAGTTGGGTGCCACGACAGGCAGATCGTCAAACAGCTTGACGGACGGGAAGAAGGCCTCTTCGGGTTTGCGCATGCCCGTGCGCGTGGGCATGGTGGTGTGTTCCTGGAGCAGGGATACAATGCTCGACCGGCTGGTCGAACTGATGTTGTCCCAATTCTTGGAGACGACAAGCAGCACCTGTGCCGCGAAGTTGGGATCCACCGTCAGGTTGCGTTCTGCGCCGAGCTGCACCCGGGACGCCACGAGGTATTCCACCCACGGCGAGATTTCCAGCGCGGTCCAGCCCAGTGCCTGCAGCTGGGGAGTTTGGATGGAGTTTGTGATGAAGAGGGGAATGGTGTCGGGCGGGATGGGCAGGTTGGCCGGTATCTTGTTGCCAACCAAAAAGTGCTTGATTCTGTGCAGCTCGATGATGGCCGAGCTGCCGGTGGTCTCGTCGACGACATTCGCAACCGCTGCGCTCATCAGCTTCTGTATCTCCAAAAAGCTCAGCTCGCCCTTCCTGGTCTGCGTGGTGGTCCATTTGAGGAAGTGCACGAGCTGGTCGCGGTTGAGTGGTTTGGACTCGAGCTCGGCCCTGACGTCGTCCATTGTGGCGTCCTGGATGATGCCAAAGTCGTGCAGTTTCTTGATGAACGGGTCGTCTTTCATCTGCTCCACGACGACGGGGATGCCGTCCACAAAACTGCTCAGCTCGACGTTGCTCATGCGCACCTTGGCCGTAGACAGCACGCCGCGGCTGGAGAAGACGTCCAGGGACGGGAGCGAATAGGCCGTCCAGAAGGCTTCCTCGATGATCTGGCCGACGTAAGCGCTCGGCGTCGAATCACCAAAGGTGTACGTCTTGAGCACGTGCAGGGCCTCGGGGACGAACCGGGCGACCTCGTCGGCCGTGGGCACAGGCACGACGCTGCTGTTGACGGCCGCTGTGCCGGGGGCCGCGCTGGCCACGCGGTTGGCCTCGACAAACTGGCGGAACTTGACGGCGAGGTCGGCCATCTCGTTGATGAACGCCAGACGCACCAGAATGCCAGCAACGCGGAGCAGCTCCATGTTCCAGTTGCGCACCCAGCGGGCGTTGAGGTCAATGGCCTCGCGCTCGACGGTGGGGATCAGCGACGGGGCCGAGACGTGCATTCCGCCGCCGGTCGTCTGCATAGTCGGGAAACCGATGAAAATACGGCCGCCCGGCTTCTTGCTCGGCAGGACCGAGGCAAAGATGTCTGCCGGGGGAATGGCCGGCGTATAGGATGGCGGAGGCGGCAGAGTGCTGGCGGCTGACGGCGTCTTTTTGTGTGACGATTTTCCTGGCTTCGCCGTTGCCGTTGCCGGAGCCGTCGTAGCTGTTGCTGTAGCGGTAGCTGCTGCTGCTGCTGCTGCTGACGCAGTAGTCATCTCGCCCACAGCCTTGATGGCTTCCTCGGACGCCAAGACATCGTCGTAGGTCGACGTCAGGATGGCCATCTTGGTTGTCTTGGGCGGAGGCTTCTTTGTAGCGCGCTCCAGCTCCGTAGCAAAGTTGGCCGACACGTTGGTCTTGACCGACGCCGACGTGACGCGCAGGAAGATGCTGGCGCGGCCTGTGCCGGTGAGGTTTTCGAGCAGGGCATCCTGGGCGACCTTTTCCTCGCGGGCGGCCTTGTTGCGGGCCTCCTTCTGGGCGGACGACGAGGACGACGAGCCCGTCAGGCGCGAGAAGAAGCTGCGGAGGGACGGCATGTCGCCCGCAGACATGCCGTAGGTGTCGGTCGACTTGCTGCTGCCGGACTGGCTGTGGCCGCCCGACGCGGAGCCGGAACCAGACGCCGTGCCCGTCGCGGCGGTGGACGGCGGCTTCCAGGCCACGGCGTGCATGTATTGCGCATCGATCTGGGCGCTGGAGCGGTCGACACCGGCGACGGTCATCAGCTCCTCCTTGGTGCGGACATCGAGGTTGCGCGGGATGGAGACGGCGACGCTCGGAGACAGCTTCTTGTGCAGATCCAGAATCTTCCAGTCGTCGATCCAGAACTCGATGCGCTCGAGGGCCACAAAGGTCAGCGAGGTGGCGAGGAACTGGCTGACGGACAGCAGATTGGGCAGCGCCGTGGTGGCGTTGCGGTAGTCGAGCACAAAGGTGGTCTTGCCGGCCTGGTCGGGGGCGACGGCGTCGTCGGGCACGGCCATCTTGCGGGTGAAGAGGGCGTTGCCCTTCCAGTAGAAGGCCATGGCCTCGCGGCCGGAGCGGACAAAGGGCTCCTCGCAGTCGGCAAAGACGCTGTAGAAGCCCACGCCAAAGGCGCCGATCTTGGTCTCGTCCGGGTTGCCCTCGGCGATGCGCTTCAGGCGGGCCCAGTCGGTCTTGGTAAAGGCCTGGCCGTCGTTCTCGACGAGCAGCCGCCGCAAGGTATGGTGGAGGACGGTATGGCGCAGCAGGGCATTCGGATTGCTGACGGCGCCCGGAGGCACAGGCAGCGGCACAGACGTGGAGGGCGTGGTCTCCCACTTGATCTTGACGGTCGTGGCCTGGGCGTCGGCGGCGTTCTGGATCAGCTCACGCAGCGTGGTCCACTCGCCCGAGTAGCGGGCCAGCACCTTGTCGATGAGGGCGCGCGTGTCGACGGTGACGGCCTCCTCGTCCTCGCCGTCGCGGAGGGCGGCGGCCCGCAGCTTTGTGTAGTCCATGGCGGGCAGGACGGGCGGATGTGTGGCTGACTGTGTCCGTTCTCTCGGGACGGACTGTATATCTCGATGTGTTGTGTGGTGATTCTCGCGAGGTTATAGGGACATGGTCGTGGTCGTGGTCGTGGTCGTGGTCGTTGGATGTGAGACACGGGATGTCAGAGGTCGAGGGGAGCTCCGTTCAAGGGGATGTTGTCGATACACGAGAAATGCTGCAAGTCGAATTAAAGCTGAGGAGTTTTCGGTCTTTGATGAATCCGATAAGTTTAGGAGTTTGGTCTTTGAAGAGTCTAATAAAAGTTTGAGAGTTTTGTTTATCTGAAAGACAATGCTGGAAACGTCTATCGTGGTGGGCGAATTGTATATATAGAAAAGTAAGGGACTGGTTGCACAAAGACGAAAAGGACACAGAACGCCGGGTCAAAGAGGTGGACAGGGGCGGCAAGGCTGCCTCGTGGGCCACGTTTGCTGAAAAAAGGAGGCTTTTGTGATGATCCTTTTTGGATGCAGAAGAAAAGGAGAAGAGGAAAGGCGGACGAGAGGAAACGAGGAAGGAAAGCGAACTTGGCCACATCATCGTATCGCTGCGAAGGCAACCGCGTCCTACATCATGAGCGGCAACTGCGACACAGCAACGCCTCCCCGGCGGAAAGCACGACCCAGTGGAGTAATGACCAACGGGAAACCACGACCCATTCGAACCACACTAATCGACTTGGGCGCTAACGCTGGGCACTGGGAAAGTGCGACAGGCGGTCGTCTGAAGCCACCAAAACTACAGGCGGTGACCGAAAGGGCAGTGTAACCAGCGCTGAGCCTTGGGCAGGCTGCCACACCAAGGCCTTTGGCGCTAAAGGGCCGCGAATACAGCGACCCGAGGGTCATCTTGGCCTTATTTAGGGCCTGTAATTTGGTGACGACCTATCTTCAGGTCAGCCTTACGCTGTCCTATACTACTTCACCTTGCCACTGACCACACGACTGTACGATGTACATAATGTAAGCTTGTTATTATGAGACTGTCTACCAGACGGCGCTTAAAAGACGCCTTCTGTCTATGAGCTTTGTTCCCAAATATGGCGAGGCCTGAGTTCATAGTGGGCCAGTCGTCTATCCAGTTGTATCGAACGTATCCTACAACGCTCGAGTGGCCCTGGTTCTACCTGATATTCATGTCTATATGGATAACAGTGTAATCAAATAGGAAAGTGTGTAAGTGAGACAAAACCGAACGATGCACGGCATTTGTTCATCTGTCGACCGCATTGGATCTTTCCTTTCCTCCTCCCCCTGGCGTTTTCCCTCCTATCCCTAGAGCCAGCTTCATTTCCGCTTCTTCGTGGCACTGGCAGCCTTGGCATCTGTACCCGACGTCTTTGCAGACGCCTCGGCCGAAGGGAGAGCTGCCGCGTCCGCTGTTTTCTCGGCCGTCACCAGCTTGGGCACCGCCGCGGCCGCGTCCTCGTCGTCGCCGCCCTGGCCAAACTCGTTGACGCGCGTGTAGTCGACGCGGTAGGCCCAGCGCTGGTAGAGGTAGATGAAGAAGATGACGTCGTCGCGGAAGGTGGCCAGGCGGTGCAAGAAGGGCATCTTGATGGTAAAGGCAAAGAGGTCGTCGATGAACGTGTTGACAAACTTGTACATCATGGCCTTGCCGGGCATGTGGGCGACGCTCTTGAGGCGGTAGTTGATGTAGAGCGAGGGCACCATCATGAGGAAGCCGTAGGCGTAGACGGAGCCGACGAGCGTGGCGATGACGTAGCTGTACCACGACTTGTGGGTGTCGTAGAGCAGCGAGTAGACGGCGTAGGCGAGCAGCAGCGGCACGGCGGCGACGTACATGTACTTGAAGGCGATCTCGTCGTACTCCTTGGTCTTGGCCTCGGTCTCGGTGAGCGTGTGCTTGTCCTCGAAGGCGATGCGGTACGGCAGCCAGCTGCCCGGCGGCGCGTCGCGCACGCGCACGTCGACGACGGTGGTGATCTTCCACAGCTCGATGACGATGCCGACGCCCTGCGAGCCCAGGATCATCCACGACGTGTTCTGCGAGTTGTCGACGAGGTACAGGAAGATGACCGTCTGCATGAAGACGTTGGCCAGGATCGAGCGCACCGAGATGCCGACGTTGTCCTTCTTCTTGCGGTAGTGCGCAATGTCCGAGCCAAAGGCCAGCATCTCCAGGACCAGGTGCGCCACGGTCACGACGACGGTCACGGCCAGCAGGTACGGGTTCGTGTCCAGCACAATCTCCTTGACCATCTCGATCTCGCTGCCGTCGCCGCCGCCGGGCAGCTGGTTGCCCCAGGCGGCCTGGCGCGCGGACTCGCGGCCGCTCATCTCGATGCTGGCCATGAGCTTGAACTGCCAGTCGTGGAGGTTGCCGAGGTCGAGGTGCAAGGGCAGCGTGGTGACGGTGTCGTTGAGCAGCGTCATGTGCGTCTTGAGCTGCCAGAAGGTGTTGACAAAGAGCACCGGGTAGTACCACGAGTTCTGCCCGGAGCCGTCGCGCGCGCCCGTGGCCTCGGGGTGCACAAACTGCTGGATCGCCGGCGCCGTGCGGGGGTAGTCGATGATGCCGCTGGCGGGCACGAACGAGAGCGACGTGTTGGGGTGGTAGTAGCTGGCCACGATGGGGCCCGTCGACGCCTCCTCCTCGATCTCCGCCGCCGACGGCGAGGCCTCGCCGCCGGCGCCCGCCTCGTCCTTGCCGGCCAGCAGGTTGCGCGTCTTGAATTCCTTCTTCTTGACAATGTACTGCGTCAGCGGGAACGCAAAGCAGTAGGCGGCCGCGCGGTCGTAGCGGGGGCTGTACGGGTCGAGCTCGGCGCCCGCGAGGCCGATGAAGAAGTGGCCCCACAGCGTGCCATTGTTCTGCACCTGCTTGGGCACCTGGATCGTCGTGTCAATGGAGCGCCGGTCCTTGAAGTCGCCGAGGCCAAACGCCTTTTCCGACAGCACGACGGGGTCCGAGTCGGCGGCGTTGAGCGGCCGGGCCTGGTGTGTCGGCGACACGGCGATGACAATGTCGAGCTTGCTGTCCTCGGGCCAGATGGCGGCCAGACGCTGCGGTATCGGGTTGTAGATGGCGCCCTCGTCGAGATGGTCGGGGCGCGCGTGGTAGGCCGGGATGGCCCCCGTCGACGCGGGCACCTTGACGACGTTGCCGTTGGCGTCCGTGGTGGTCGCGGTCGTGGCGGCAGCGTCCTGCTTGGGCAGAAACTGCTTCATGAGCAGCTGCATGCCAAAGTACAGGGCACCCATCTGCAGTATGCGTGACATCATGGAGGTCTGTGGGGGAGGGAGCGGGGGGTTAGCAAACGCACACGCCTCGAACAAACTGCAGACCACAACACAATCCATTGGCAACGTACGCCTTGCGGCTCCTCCTGGCCGGCGGCCGCAGCTGCGTTTCCCTCCGGCATGGCGATGTGGCGAAACGTCGCAACGTCGAAACGTCAGAGTCGAAGAATCAAAGTCTGTCGATTTGGAGGTCAGGAACACAAGCGACGTCGAATGGAACGGCCTGCTGGTGTTGCGCTCCGGCAGAGGGCGATGGACGTGCAGTTGCTGATGTCGCACAGTTAACGTTGCACGTTGGTCGTTGGTCGTTGCGAGCGGAGAGTGAAAGCCAATTGTGAGATCGGGATTGGAATGGTGGAGGACTGCTGCAAATTGCGGGTCTGGCCCACAGAGGCAGTCGCGCAGTGGAAGGTCGGCTAGCGCGTCGTGCTTGCCGTGCAGCGTGGCCTCAACAGTAGGGCAGCACGTCTCAACGTGGTTTGTGCTTTGCCTAATCGGAAAGTTCGGGCGAATCAACGCCGCGGCTGGGCGCACGGCGGGAAGCAACGACCCTCGCTGGGTGCAAGGCCGGCATTACGTAACGATGCATATGCGCGAAAGTACAGCTAAAATACAGGGCCTTACAGCGCACTTACAGGCAAAGTGAAGCAACGCAACAACTGCAGACTGACATGGACTATCACGACATCGTATTTCATGTTGTGTACGCCGTTCCAACAGGCAGGTTTGTGCGACCCGATGTCAGGTCGCGTGCTTGGCTACACGGTACTCTGCAGCGTGCATGCGGCACCGGAGACTTCCTGACCAACACCACTTTGGCATTGGCGGAGAACGTCTCAGACCGCAGGGAACGATGGAGTTGGGTTTATGTCCTTGCATTTCGTCTATATGGCTGTCCCTTGACCGGGCAGTCGGATGCTGCTCGACGGAAGCCGGCCCTACCTTGGCAGACCATTGAGTATTCAAGTATCAGCTGCCCTTGGGTGCCTACAATGCGGACGCCGTTGGGGCTGTCAAGGTCACGAGGGATGTCTCCGCCTGCCAGCGCACTTACACGCATGCGCGCAGCATACGTGCTCCCAGCTGTGTGGCTGCCTACAACGACAGCCGAAGCTATGGCTACCGGACCGGGACAGAAGGGCATAAGACAAAGTGGGAAGATTGACAAACAAAATGACGACCGGTAAATGCGTCACAACTGGCTTTTTTACATTCTCAGTCGTAGCACCGTGCGGCATTTTAACAGTCACGGCCACTGCAAATGCCAGATCCATGGCCAGCAGCACAGACGTGGCTGCAGTCCGTCTGGCCCCCTACATCTGAAAGTGAAGATATCTCCAAGTCGAAGCAATTCTCACAAATACCTCACAGCGCTCAAGGCAGGAAGGCCGTCTTGGGCGACACGAGTCGTCCGCCCCACCCGCGCCTGCTGTTTTCGGCGCAGAGCGCCTCAGGTCGAGTCATTCGCCGCTCCTCTGGATTAGCGTACCTCTGGGTTGCCCTTTCCTGTCCCTTCCTCCTTCTCCATATGCGCCAGAGTGCCGTCTCGCGTGGCTCTGTGATTGGCTCCCGCTTACGATCGGCCTCCCGCCTTCGAGCCAGTGCGTCGGAGTCGGGCCTTTGCCATATATACATACCACACCCATGAGCTCCTTCCGTCTTGTCTTTTGGCTCTTCTTTTGCTCCTGCCTCGAATTGAGAGTTGCCCTTTTTGGCTCGTGCTCTTTTCTTTACCATATAGCTTTACCTTATAGAGGTTTCTTTCATTCTCGTACTCTCTCTTCCACTGTGTCATAGCATCAACAACAGCATTCCTATTCCTATTCCTCCTCCCCGCTCACTCCTTTCGCGTCCTCTTTATCCCTAAACTCCACTCGACAGCCATCGCCCACCATGGCGTCCGGAGGTGCCTCCCCCATACTGTCGGCGTCCAGGACGTCGACGCCGACAGCAACGTCGACGGTGCACTCGAACTTGTCGCAGGTTACGTCGGTGGACGATGTGGCCGACCCTTCGGTGCCCAAGAAGACCAAGATCTGCGTGTACTGTGGCTCGTCCCCGGGCAAGAACCCGGTGTACATGCAGGCGGCGCGGGACTTGGCGCGGGTCATGGCCGAGAACGACATTGGCTTAGGTAGGCCGTGACTTTCCATGACCATGGATATGAACATGTCGTGCAGGCGTCCCACTGACTTTTGGACGTGCAGTGTACGGCGGCGGCACGGTCGGCTTGATGGGCGAGCTGGCCCGGTCCCTAGTCGCACTGTCCGGCCCCGACGCGGTGCACGGCATCATCCCGGAGGCTCTCGTGCGGTACGAGCGGGACCCCAACTACACGTCCCGCACAGGCGCAGCCGCCGCCCAGGCCAAGGCCGACGGCGGCGACACGCGGCAACTCGCAGACAGCTACAGCACCAACGGCGAGCCGACGGCCACAACCAAGGCCACCGAAAGTACCAGCGGCCCCGACGGCCTGGCCATCCCCGCCGCGGAGGTCTTTGGCAAGACGACGGTGGTCAAGGACATGCACACGCGCAAGCGCATCATGGCGCAGGAGGTGCTGCAGGCGGGGCCCGGCAGCGGCTTCATTGCGCTGAGCGGCGGCTACGGCACGTTTGAGGAGCTGCTCGAGACGTCGACGTGGAACCAGCTGGGCATCCACAACAAGGGCGTGTGCGTGCTCAACATCAACGGGTTCTACGACGGGCTCTTTGCGTGGATCCGCACGAGCGTCGCCGAGGGCTTCATCTCGGAGGGCAACGCGGGCATCATCGCCGAGGCCAAGACGGCCGAGGAGGCCATCGTGGCGCTGCGGGACTACAAAGTGGCGCCGTCGGTGCTGAAGCTGTCGTGGGACAAGCAGTAGACGGCTGCGACGGTGTCTGTGTCTCTGTGTCACTGTCTCTCTGGTTTTTCTCGGCGCTGTCATGACTTGATGCTTGCTGGAATAGCGGTTCTTCCTATGTCGACGTAGAACGGCGTCTTTTTTGGTCTACACCGCGCGCTAGACGTCACTCTCTCTGGTCCATAGATTTACATATACGTCTGTTCGTGATACGTTTAACTGTTGCGTGGCACGTGAACCACACATGTATCGCACATGTATCAACGTTTTGCGCGTCATATTTTGTAGTAGTACAAATGGTTTTGCTGTGTCAAACATGGAATCGTCCACACGCTGCTCTGTCTCGCACGTTCCTGGCCCGCCATGCACTGCCATCTCGTTCGCTTGCCGCAGCGACGCCTCCACTCTAGTGTATCCCGCACATCCCGCCGACCGGACGACGAGCGACGGCCTCGCCCTACTGGTCCACCTCCATCGCGCCTTCGGCCGCGCCGCCTGGTGCCGGCGCATCGTCGTCGCCGTCTGTCTTGTCGTCGGCGGCCGCGTCGAGCCACGCCTTGACGGCCTGGCCGTCGTACACCGTGAACGGCTCCACCTCGCGCGCGCCGCCCGCGGCCGGCGCCGGCGCAAAACCCACGATGCCCACGCTCGTGTTGTCGACCGTCAGCTCGCGGTCCTGCACCAGGCTCTCCTTGAGCGCGCGCAGGCCGTGCTGCACGAGCGCCTCGCGGCCGCTGTCGGCGAACGCGGCCATGTTCTTCTCCAGGTACGTGCGCGCCATCTGCGAGCGCGCGCCAATCGCAAACGCCACCATCTCGTCGGTCATGCCGCTGGGCTGGAACTCAAAGAGGTGCGGCCCGCGGTCGTCGACGCCGGCCACCAGCAGGCCCACGCCGTAGGGCCGGCGGCCGTAGTGCTGCGTGTTGAGCTGGGCCTTTTCGGCAATCATGTCGACGAGCGAGCGCACCGGCATGGAGTGGCCGTAGGTCAGGCGGTGGCCGAGGCACTGCTGCTTCATAAAGTTGGAGAGCACGCGGGCGTCGGACGTGAGGCCGGCAATGGCGATGCCGGCGTGCTCGTCGACGGGGAACAGCTTCTTCTGGTACGACGACAGCTCCTCGGCGTTGCGCTTGACGGCCACCAGGACGGCGTGCGTCTTGCTGACAAGGCCGACCACGACGGAGCCCTGCTTGACGGCCTCCGCGGCATACTCGACCTGGAATATCCGGCCTTGTGGGGAGCTAAACAGTGTCAACGTGTTAGCCGGTGTCGGTGTATGAGGGGGAGGAGGGAGAAGAGGGGGAAGACGCACAATGTGACCGAGTCGTTGTCGTAGTTGTTTCTGAACATGGTGGCGGCGAGGGAGAGCAGAGAGTAGAGTGTGGAGGAGGGAGGAGGGCGTGAGTCGGGTCAACTAAGAACGGAGCCTCGCTTAAGGCAGCACGTCGATGGGAGTGGATTCTATGGCAATGGGAAGCCAGTCGAGCGTCCAGCGGTCCGTGAATGCAGATTCAGAAAGCGGAGTGTCAAACGGCGGGTCGTGGAAGGCAGAATGGCGTCGCGATGGTTTGGTGATGATGGGGAGGCAGTCGATTGGCGTAGACTGCAACATACAGCGAAAGCAGGCAGCTTTGAGCTTTCGTATGTGCTTTGCTGTGCCTGGTTGGCTGGGCTGTATTTAGTGGGTGGTGCTGTGGTGGTGCAAGCTTAAGAGTGGGTCCGCACAGCCACTGTTACGCCACACATTCGCTGTTGCTCTCAGGCGGCAGGTGCGACGAAGGAGTACGCCCGCCAAGGGGACTAATCCGAAACAGGCCGAAAGGCTGCCTCAACCGCCCAAGGCCTACAGCGTAATGGCTGCTGCCCTTTCCATCGTCATCTGCCGTCTGCCACCATCACCACTTTGAACCTCATTCCGCCCACGCCGCACGATCGCCCTGCGCGTCCACTGCTCCAGCTCAGCTCTGCATACGACTCTGCGATTCTGATCCTGCGCCTGCTTTGGTCCTCCGCCGCCCCGCCTCTCCCTACGGCGCCCCCAGTCGCCTCGATCTCCGGCTCTCCCGAACGGCATCACCACTTTCACGGCTGCCTTGTCCGACGTGTCGCTGTCTCAGACGCTCTCGCACGCTTTACGCTCTCGCACGTACGCGATATTGTATCTCCCCCCTCCTGTCGCGGCACACGCCTCGCCCGCCGTCCATCATGACGACCGCCGGCCTCAAGACCATCATCGCCCTCTCCTTTGTCCTCGCCGTCGGCTTCTTGCTGGTCATCCTGTCCTGCGCCCTCTTCAATGTCTACTACCCGCTGCTCGTCGTCGCGACGTACGTGATCGCGCCGCTGCCCAACTGGATCTGCAGCCGCTGCGCGAACCCGGACGACTTTGTCGAGAGCTCGGGCGCGGCCATCCTCGACATCGGCCGCTTCTTCACGGGCTTCTTTGTGGTGATGGGCATTGCGCTGCCGGTGGTGCTGGCGCACGCGGGGCTGATCAACTCGGGCGCGATGGCCATGTCGATTGTGGGCGGCCTGCTGATCTACGGCACCATCATCAGCTTTGGGATGTTCTTCCAGGAGGAGCAGGAGTTTTAAGAGCTGGTGACGATGTGGCGGCGACGAGGCGTCCATCAAGGACCAGCTGAGGACATACGACGGTTGCTGCAAGTCTCCGAATCTCCAGGTCCTCATGATGCGGAGACTGAGCGGGTCTACGCGTCGTACCGACAGAGGCCAGCGGCCACCGCCACAGCGAGCGTGTTTCTCCGTTTCGACTCCAAACATTCGTTTCGTTTGTTCCTTTTGCACTGCATCCCCTTTTTCTTTTGTGTCTTGCCACGTCCATCTTCATCTTCCACCCTCGATCTTGCTTCCTTTTTCTTGTCTGCGGGCGTGGGGACTGATCTGTGTACTACTACTGATGTTCCCGTCTGGGCGTTCGGATCGGGTCATTCGCATTTTCTCTTCGTCTTTCGTCTTTCGTCTTTCCTAGGCCACGTGTACCTCGTTTCTATTTTCTGTGGCTACGGGATTCTCTCTGTTGGCTATTGTTGTTTCTACCACACCAAAATTAACCAATGAAACCAGCCGACTCTGCCTCGTACCTCGTCCTTCAATCTTGTTACTCTGCTTCGCCAAGGTACGAAGTATTTTACATTGTATATGTTATATATGTTGTATATGTTGTATAGGGGTATCGTCTATGCCGTTGAGGTGGTCCCCTTCTATGTCCAAAGAAATCTAAATGAAAACAAAAAGCCCCGACTCGCATTGAAGCACCGTGTGAGACGTGCTCACGTCGTGCTCACGCATCGTACTCGCACACCTTACTCGAAAATGCTCAGCGGCCGCGACAGCTTGACAAACATCTCGTCCCGCTCCCCCTCGGGCGTGCTCAGGATCGTCACCGCGCCGCCCGCGCCAATGTGCCACACATCCTGCCGCGTCGTTTCCGCCCCGGGTCCATTGTTGCTGTTGTCATCGCCGCCGCTGCTGCTATCGACAAACGTCGTCTCGTCGTCCCACCGGAACAGGCTGCGGATCGTCACGCTCCAGTCGCCGCGGCCCGTGACGCAGAGGTAGCCGACAACGCCCGAGTACAGGCTGCGCTCGCCCGGGGCCACACTGCCTGGACCGCTCGCACCGCCCGCACCACTGCGCGGCGACGACGGCTGCGCCTCCAGCGCCCGCAGCAGCGCGCAGCTCCGCTTCTTGGGCGCGCCCGTCATGCTGCCCGGCGGCAGGCTCGCGGCGAGGACGTCCAGGCCCGTGTAGCGGGTGCCCCCAGGGTGTTGCGGTGACGGCGGCGCCAGCGTGCCCTCGACGACCGTCACCATCTGGAAGACGTGGCCGTAGGGCTCGACCTGCAGCAGCCGCGGCACGGCGACGTGGCCCGGCCCGCAGACGCCGTGCAGGTCGTGGCGCACGAGGTCGACAATCATGAGGTTCTCGGCCTCCTCCTTGGGCACGTGCAGCAGCGCCTCCGCCTGCGCGAGCGTGGCCACGGCGGCCGAGCGGCGGACGGTGCCCTTCATCGGCCGCATGGAGCAGAGCGTGCTGCCGCTGTGGCCGTTGTCGCCGTTGTCGCCGTTGTCGCCGTTGTCACCCGTCCGGGGCGAGAAGCAGAGGAAGCGCTCCGGCGAGCTGCTGACGAGCGTGGCGCCGCCGAGGCGGAGGTAGGACGCAAAGGGCGCCGGGTTCGTCTTGCGCAGCATGCGGTAGTAGTTCCAGGCCGAGGCGGAGGACGACGTCGACGGCGATGCCGTGGTGATGCGAGTCTCGTCAGTCAGGCACAGCTCGTAGGAGTCGCCGGCGGCAATGTGCTCCTGGCAGGCGCGGACTTTGTCTTCGTAGGCCTGGACGTCGGGCAGTTGGGTGAAAAGGACGCGAGGGAGCACGGGCGACGTTGTCTTGGGAGGCGTCTGGGTGGGCGCCTGCCATTGCGGGGACGTCTGCAGCTGTGCAACCACGCCGTCGACCCAAGAGGAGTGCGCCTTCCTGTTGCAGTTTGTGTTGCTCTTGCCGTTCGTGTGTCCTGCCCCATTTGCACCATTTGCACCGTTGGCCCCGTTCGTCCCGTTGGCATGCGTCGCACCTTCCCCGAGATGTTGCACGTGAACCACACCGAGCACGTGGTCCACGACAATGCTCTTCGTCACCCAAACAAAGCAAATGTCCGGTCGGTTGTGGCCACGGCCGCCACCATCGGCGCCCGCACCCGGCAGCGAAACGCCAATGTCGCCCAGGCCCTGCTCATACGAAACGTACCCCATGAAGCCGCCGAGGAACGGGCTCGCCGTTCTGTGGGTGGCGGCAGCGGCCACGTCCTCCTGGGGAAGCCGGCGCGTCTCGTGGACCTCGGCCAGCAGCTGCCAGATGGTCTGTGTCTCCTGCAGGGGGACGCGGGCGGTGTCGGGCGACGCGTGTGGCAGCCGAGCGGACGCGAAACGATTGCCCGTGCGGTACTCGACCCGCAGCGCGGCGCCAGCGTCGACGCCGATGATGCTGAAGCGACCGCGGATGGCCTCGTTGTTGGCCGCGTCGTCGGCGTCAACAGCATCCTCGGCGGGGGTGTGGTTTGCCCCCGACGCCGCGCTGGCCGAGTCCAAGATGATCTGCTCCGGCTCGCTGCCGTCCGCCCGGCCAGCCTGCAGTGCCTCCACAATGTCCGGAACCTCCACGTGGCTCGGAAGCGGGATGGTTTGCGAGACGAAGCGGCCCGGCGTCTGGTGGCACAGTGCATCCAGCACGGCCCGTCCATTTTCAGTCCCATGTCCATGTCCATTCGTTCCGTTGGCCCCATGGCCGTTCGCTGCGTGTCCGGTCACCGCCCCCAAAACAGACGGCTGCCGCGACAAAAGACTCGGCCGTGTGGCCTGATGTGCCGCCAGACCGCCGCCGCGCGAAGTGGCTGTCGCTGACGGCTCCGCCCGGACACGGCCGTGCTCGACGTTCCACGCCAGCGCCGCCCGGAACCAGTTGGCCAGCACGGCGTGGCTCGCCGCATCGGTGCACACGGACTCGGGGTGGTACTGCAGGCCCCAGAACGGCAGCGCTCGATGGCGCACGCCCATCAGCAGGCGCTCGCTCGACGTGCCGCCGCCCAGCGATGCATCCGCCTTCTCGTCCACCCACGCCAGCGGCACGAGGTCGCCATTCGGCGTCGACAGCGTCCACCGGGCCGTCGGCCAGTCCGCATCGGCAACGTCGTCTTGGCCCACGTCGGCGCCGAGGCTGTGGTACAGCGTGGCGCGGAACGGGGCGGCCACGCCCGCAAAGATGTCGGCCGCCCGCGCGTTGACCTCGACAGGCCGCACCATCCCGTGCTGGCCGCCCGAGCGCAGCCGCCGGATGCGGCCGCCGTGGGCCAGCACCAGGCTCTGGAACCCCAGGCAGATGCCGAGGGCGGGCGTGACGACCGGCTCTGTCGAAGCCGCGTCACCGGCCGCCCACACGTGTTTCATGAGGCCAATGTCGGCCGGGCAGTTGGGCGACCCGGGCCCCGGCCCGCAGACGACGGCGTCATAGCAGGCAAGCTCGGCGCAAAAGGCGTCCCTGTCCAGCGGCGCGTCAATGGGCAGGACGTGGATGTCGGCGCCGAGCAGCGTGGCGAGGAGGGCGGTGATGTTGTTGGAGAACGAGTCGTAGGCGTCGAGGAACAGGATCCTCGGGCGCGACGGCGACGATCCGTCCATGGTGGATGTAGTCATGGGTGTGGTTGGCAAGGGAGCGCAACGTATTCCCGAAGAGAAGCGGCAGCGACAGTCAGCGCCAATCGTTGATTCCCGTGTGAGGTGGTGATGATGCGTGTTAATGCCCACAAAACACAACAAAACAGGCCATTGCGCTTTTTGCGCTTGGTTCTTTTGAGGTTTTTGAGCTTTTAAGCTTTTTGTGACGAGATCCAGCGTCAATTGGACGTGACTTAAATACGAACGCAGGACAGACGCTGTTTGAGACTCGACGCCATTTTCAGTCTTTTTCCATATCGATCGTGCCAGTCACAAAATTTTCTGCCTCTGCTGTACGTACCTGTAGAAAGGACGATGCCTGGCGCTGTAATTATTAGCTAACAGTTAATTAGTGTGCGTTCTCGACCGCTCCTTCCACAGGGACTTTTAGGCCACCGGTCGAGCCCGTCGCGGAAACAGGCCGCTGCGATCGGCTACTGTCGGACGCTAAGGCTCCGTCCGTCCGCGTACCTTCCGTCTTGAACCTCACCAGACACCTTATTGGGCTTCACCAGACACCCTTTTGAACCTCCTCAGGCATGTGAGGGATGTTCTTCCAGATTTCGACTCACAATGGGTTCGTCACAGGACACTACGGGCACAGGGAACGCCATATATGAGGTGATCCCGCCGCCATGTTTTACTTGCTATCCCAAAAGGTACGACGCATATGTGATTTGTTTTCCTTCGTATCTTACATCTACTATACGGCTGTCCAGCATCGTGTCTCGATCGCGTCGATGTTTCCAGCGTCGCTTCGCCTGGGCATCTCGTAGTTCATCACATGCAACTCGCCGTCCAGCCGTCACGTCGCCTTGCCTCGTGGCGGGTCCACAACGACAAAGTGGCACGGCGTCCGCGAGTGCCAGATCCGCCGCTCCCGTGGCCCGAGCATCGTGTCCCGCAGCAGCGTCTCCGTGTTGGACCGCGGCCGCCTCTCCTGTTGCGTTTTGCTGGCCTCCCCACTGGCCGCGGGCACCCACAGCCGCGTCTCCTCCACCGACGCCGTCACCTCAAACTCGCCGCGGCACAGCGCCGTCACGCCCAGGCGCACCTCGGTCGTCGCCCGCGGGGCCAGCAGCGGCAGCGTCTGCTGCAGCGCGCCGTTCCAGGCAAACTTGCGCGTGTAGTCGAGCGCCACGTTGAGCGGGCGGTGGCAGAGCGCGGGCATCAGCCGCAGCGTCGGGTACAGCGGCTGGGCCGTGCGGTTGGTGACGCGCACGCGCAGCTGCACAAACTCGTCGACGTGCACCACGCGGGTGGTCTTTGTCTTCGTTGTGTTCTTTGTGTTCTTTGTGTTCTCTGTGTTCTCTGTGTTCTCTGTGTTCTCTGTCGTTTTCGTCCGCGTCCCCGCCCTCGCCTCCATGGCCACGTCGATGCCCACCTCGTCGACCTTGACGGCCTCAATCATGCGCGCCGTCAGGCGCATGCTGCGCAGCTCAATGTTGCCGCGGCGGCCGGCCTCGGCTGGCTCTCCACCGCCGCCACCATCACCACCGCCACCACCGGCCGACGGCGACGTGACCGTCGTCCAGGTCCCGTGCAGGGCGCCCAGAATCGTCTCGCGGTACCAAAACGCCTCGCGGTTCGCGCGCTCCGTGTCGGGCGCGATCTTGCCCGTGCTGACCACAAACTGCCGCTGGCGCGCCGGGTTGAGGGCCGGAATCGACGCGTGCGGGTCTTCGAGGTAGATGCGCCTGAGCGGCACGATGACGCGGCTCGTGTTGCCCGGCAAGATGTGCTCCGTCACCACCAGGCCGTCCCCGGCGCCCAGCTCGACGCGCATCTGGCTCGGCCACGCGTTGCGCAGGTCGAGCAGCAGCAGGCAGTACGCGTCCTTGGCGGCGTCAGGGATGGTGGTGGTGGAATCCGTCGTCGTCGTCGTGGACGCGGTCCGTGCTTCTCGGTAGCGGTCCCACAGCGGCGGCGGGATGCTGCCGTGCAGGGGCAGCACGTCCATGCGGGCAATCTCGATGCTTGCGTTGACCGTAACGGTGAGGTGCAGCGACACCTGCCGCGTGTAAAACTGGGCGGCGGCCGCCGCCGCCTCGCCATCAGGGGACGACGTAGCCGTCCCCAGATGGGCGTAGTCGACCTGGATGGTCCCGCTCGTCAGGCCCGGCTTGCCCAGAATCTCAAAGTCGAACGTGGCCGACGCGCCGGGGCCAATGTAGCGCGTCTCGGCTGCGGATGCTGCGGATGCTGCGGATGCTGCGGATGCTGTGGATGCGGTGGACGTGGTTGACGTAGACTTGAGCCGCAAGGCCTGCTTCTTGGCCAGAATCAACTCGTACTCGTAGAGCTCGGCCGGCGACGCGTCGCGGTTGCCGAGCGCCGACTGGATGGACGCCTGTGTCGAGTCCTGGAAGGAGAACAGCAGGAAGTCGACGGGCGTCGTGGCGGACAGGTTCTTGAGCGTCACCGAAAACACCTGGCGCTCGCCTTCCAGCACCATGACCGACGACTGTGGCAGCGTCGTCGACTCGACGACCACCATGGGCTGCGCCGGGATCACGTTGAGCGACAGGCGCTCGGCCTTGAGTGGCGGGCCCGCGGCCAGCTGCAGGCCGGGACTCGTTGGCGACGGGGGCGTGGGCGGGGGCGGGGCCGTCCCTTGGGTCTTCTCCGACCGCTGGTCCTCGGGTGCCGAGTCGTACGACGCAAACGGGGCCATGCCAATGTGCTTAACCTTGTCGGGCCGGTCGGGCGACCAGGGCTGGGCAAAGACGGGGAAGCGCCGCTCGCGGCAGCCGCGGACGCGCACCACGGCGCCCGTCACGTGCAGCGGCCCGGCCGCCCGTGGCAGGCCCGACACCTTGACGATCTGCGTGCGGTAGGGGCCGAGGAACGCGCTGTCCGCGTACGCGTCAAAGTCGACGCCGTCCGTCTCGATGCGGATGCTCTCAATCTCGACCTCAATGTCGTACGGGTTCTGCAGCGTCAGCTTGAACGTGGCCGGCTCCTGGGCGACAAGGATCGGCTCGGCGACGGCCTTTTCCGACGGCTTGAGGAACGAGTTGTGGATAAAGGGGTCGACGTCCTGCGACGTGCGTACGGCGGCTGCTGTTTTGCTCTTGCCGGGCAGCTCGCTCCGCGTGTGCGCCACCGGCTGGCAGGCCGCCGGCACGGGCTCGAGCTTGACGCCGCGCACCAAGAACTCGTCCCAGTACTCGGCGGCCAGGTGGTCGCCGAGGCCGAGGCGTCGCGACAGGTTGGACGTCTTGGCAATGTTGGTCACGAGCCGGACCTGCTCGTCCTTGGTGATGGCCGGGGCGGCGTCGTCGCGGCGCTGGCCCGGCGCAATGCCGCGGCCGGCCGTGCGCAGCAGATCGCTCGAGAACTTGAGCACGCCGGCAAAGTCGGGCAGCGCCTCCGAGAAGTTGATGCAGGCCCGCAGCAGGTTGAGCTTGATGCCGGGCATGCCAAACAGGCGGGCCGTGGCCTGCTCGCGGATGCGTGCCACGACGGCCGCGTCCGAGTCGTCGGGGGGGGTGGTGGAGGTGGTGGAGGTGGAGGTGGTGGTGGTGGTGTCGGCCCCTGGAGTACCCCCATGGACAGCGGACGGCTCAAACTCCACGACGCCGTACGTTTTCAGCAGCATGCCGAGAAAGGCCTCGACGCCCGACTCAATGTCGCCTTCGGCCAGGTCCAGGGCGCCCGCCCCGTTGGCGTGGCCCGGCGGCGGCGGCAGGCCGCCGTTCTGCGTCACCAGGCCGGCGGCCGGGTGGATGCCGACCTCGGCGGCGCCGCGGGTCCGCGCCTCGACGAGGCCGCCAATCAGCACGGACAGGAGCTCGCGCACCACCATGGCCTTCTTGCGCCGGTAGCCCAGGCGGCCCAGGACGGCGGCGATGCCGCTCAGCAGCACGATGCGGTCGATGGTCGTGAGCAGTTCGGTGGCGGACGAGGGAAACGCGCGGAAGAGCGTCGTCGTGATGAGCGCGCGGCTGGGCGTCACCGACACGTGCGGCACGCGGGGCGGCGCGCCGCCGCCGTACGAGCCCTCGACGACCATCGCCAGGAACCGGCGGTCGAGCACGCCGTCCGCCACGTGCAGCGCCGTCAGGATGTTGCAGAAGCGGATGGTGGCCTCGGCCAGCGGCAGCGGCGGCAGCTGCTCGCCCGAGATGCGCGTGTAGAGGCCCAGGATGCGGTCCAGCAGGTCCGGCAGGATCTGCTGCAGGTTGCGCAGCCACTTGGGCTGGTCGGGCCGGGCCTGTTCGGCGGCGGCGTCGAGCGCCTGCGCCGCAGCCTGGGCGGCCGAGCCCTTCTCGGGCGGCGGCAGGCACACGCTGGGCACCTGGAACTCCATGTCGGCCCAGGCCAGCAGCAGCAAGCACACGACAATCAGCTCGAGCGCCTTGCCGTGCCACAGGTGGTCGTTGATGGAGCGCGCCACGGTGGCGCCCTCGATCAGCTCCTTCAGGGCGTCCGTCCAGCGGCCCGCCTGCAGGTAGAGCGAGGCCACCACAATGGTCACGCGGCTCTTGCCCTTGTTCCGCCAGCGCTCGTTGAGGCCGCCGGGGCCGAACCCTTGCACCGAGATCCGGTCCTGGCTCTGGCTGCGGTAGCCGTCGCCGAGGTCCTGCGGCGACGTGGCGCGGTCGGGGCTCGACACGGCACTCGCGTTGTCGCCGCCGCCGCCGCCGCTGCCTGCAATGTCGTCAAAGGTGGTGGCCGGCCCCGAGAGACCACTGGCACTGCGCACGGGCGTCGAGGGCCGCCCCGGGGTCGACCCCGCGCTGCCGGAGCCAAACGGCGAGCCGCCGCCCTTGAAGGGCACGGGCATGGACATGCGCGCCTGGCTGCGGTCGGCGGCAGACACGCCACCGCCGACGGAGCTGGACCGGTGTATGGGCAGGGCAAACTGCGAGTTGCGCCGTGAGGCCACCGTGCTGCTGCTGCCGCTGTTGCTGCCGTCGTCGCCGACTCCGCCGTTGCTGTTGGGCGGCCGGAAGACAGAGCCCATCGCCTGGCCCGGCGACTCAATGTAGGACATGGCGTCAAAGGAGCGCGCCAGCGTGTTCATCTCGGCCAGCAGCAGCGACGACACGTCGGCCATGACGCCCTTCATGGTCGTGCGCTTGGACTGCGCCAGCGGCGGCACCGTGGCCATGCCCTCGTCGGGCAGGGAAACGGGCGCCTCGGGCGCCGGCTCGTAGTCGAAGATGAGCACGCGGTGCACGAGCACCTTGGTGTAGGTGTCGCGCAGCGCTTCGAGCTCCTGGTACAGCGTGCGGATGTTGCGCTCCTCGATCGAGCGGCCCGCGGCCGACTGCCGCTTGCTGCCAAAGGCGACGTTCTTGATGGCGGCGCCGTCGGCGAGGGCGAGCACGACGAGGGGCTCGCGGTAGAGGTCAAAGGGGCACAGGGCCAGGTGCGAGGGCTGGGGCACGTGCGTGGTCAGGTCGTAGAAGATGTAGCCGTCGGGAAACGCGAGAGGGCTGAACATGTCTACGTGACGTTAGTACGATGGAAGATACACAAAGGTGAAGGCGAGGGGGACACACTCCGGTTGGGCCGGCGGTCGGCGCTGACGTCGCGCAGCTGCACGGCACATTCGCTCTTCAGCCGGTCGAGAAAGGAGGCAAAGCGGTCGCGGTGCACAGGGCCGACGGGCAGCACGAGCACTTTGACCTGAGCCGGCGACACGGGGAGAAAGGGGTCGGACCGCGCCATCGTGGCTGCCGGTGGCCGTAGCCGGGAGACGGGCGGTGCGTGAAGCTGGAGTTTATGCAAGCTGGAGGAGAACAGCAGTAGGGAGAGGAGGCTGGTCTATACCCCAGGAGGCATTGCGAGTCGAGGCGCGCAAAAGGGGGAGGAGGACGGAGGGCACGAGGACACGGGCTGCTGCGGCGCGACGACACGCAGAGGGGGGTTGCACGTGGGTGTGAAGCTTGTTCCTGGGTCGAACAATGCCCGTAGTCCAATTGGGTCGCTTGCACGAGCTCTGTTCGTAGGCGTGGGCCGTGTCGTCGGGGTCGATGTTGTGATGGTGACGAAAGCGGACGCTGTGCAAAATGCGGTCGATGCAGCTGCCATAACACCACAAGGCAACGTGGAAGGTGTGGACTTGCCTGTTCAGGGAGAAGTGGGGACGGGACGGCGCTGAACGGAGGAAGGAGCAGGGGCGCAGTTAGCGCCACAACGGAAAGCGCCAGCGACCAGCGACCACAGGCTCGAGTTTACCCCTGAAACCGGACTTTAGGAGCTTTCGGCAGCCTTGTCTCGGCACTGACGCCATGCACGGAAAGAGGTTGTCCAAAACATGAGGCAAGAGCGAGTGTGCACTGTCTCACGTGCATTTATTTCATATACCTATTTAATTGTATTTCGTACGTTGCCTGATCTCTTTTACTGACAGAGAAAGCTTAGCAGGAGATGAACGCATGTATGAATTTCTTCAACGACCATGCAATATCATGGAGTCGTATGCGTCCTGCCAGTTATAAGATACGCGTCTACAAGCTATTCACGCCACTTCCATTTCGTCTCTACGCCTTGTTCTCTGCTATTTCGGTTTGCAGCCATGCAGGCAGGGCCGGCGGCGACGCCCAGCCGTCCAGGAACGACGCGACGGCCATGCTCGGCCCGGCCGGTTTGGCGTAGACGGCCGTCACGTACCAGGCCGTCTGGCCGCTGCGCAGGGTGTGCTGCAGTGTGGGGATGACGGTGCGGCTGTGGATGAGGTTGGAGTTGGGCTCGGCATTGACGAGGTTGGCCTCGCGGGCCTTGGTGCCCGTGGCGCCCGCGGCCTCCAGCGCGCGAATGCCGACGGCGCCGGCGTCGCGGCAGACGGCAAAGGCGCCCTCGTGGCCGCGGGCCCAGCCCTCGGGCGTCTGGGTGTCGTAGTTGCCGACAATCTTGGGCTGCGTCCCCTCGCCCGCGGCGGCGTCGTACACGCCCAGGTAGCGGCCGTCCTGGGCGTTTTCGTTGTGGACCGCAAAGGCGCCGTCGGCGGTCATGATGGCGCGGTCGGCCGCGCCCGCACCCGCCTGCACGGCAATGCGGTGGACGCGGAGGTGCCAGTTGGGCGCCGCGGCGGTGGGCGGCACGAGAATGGTGCGCACCGTGACGTCGGACAACGGTGTCCACACAGAAACCAGCACGGGTCCGTCCTCGCGGGTCTCGATGGCCGCATACGACGACAGCCGGCGCGTCTTCCAGTACTCGCCGCCGTCGTCGGAGAAGCCGAGCTGCGAGGCCAGGGCGTATTGTTCGAGAGTAAAGAGACCGGGCGGCACGGAGTAGCCGAAGGCGCTGCTGTACGCGAAGCCGCCGTACTTGGCGTGCGTGCCCTTCATGGGATAGCTGCAGGCCTGGCCCGACGACAGCAGCATGCAGTGGCCGCCGCGGTTGCTCATGATGTGGCCCGGGTGGACCAGCGGCTTGACGAGCGGCAGCGACGGCCAGTGGTCCTCCTCGGCCGACGTCCAGAACGGGTGCGTCTCGGGGACGGCAAGGCAGATGAACGCAAGGCAGGCCCAGTACTAGACTGTCAGTGGTGTATGTCAAGGGGCTTGCAGTCTCGGAAGGGAGAGGGGACGTACCGGGCTGCCCGGGCTGTTATAGTTTTCGGCCATCTATACATTGTTAGGGCAGATCTGTCACCACAGTCACCACATGACAATAGGGGACACAAGGCGGCCACCTACATACATGTTGGGATACGAGTACCCAACCGTCAGCGTGCCCGACGGGCTCCACATATCGTTTTGCGTCTGCCAGTAGCGCAGATGCCGCAGCACGATACCCTTGACCATGCCCCACGTCAGCGGCGCCGGCAGCTCGACGTCGGCGTACGCCAGTGCGCCCCAAAAGGACACCATGGCGAAGCGGTAGCCCACGCTGCGGCCAAAGGGGATCGAGCGGCCCTCGGCGTCGTAGTAGTGCGCCAGGTCGAGCGCACACTCTTGCGCGCGCCGCCGGAACGCGGCCGCGTGCTCCGGGTCCTCGTCGCCGGCCAGCTTGGCGTACAGCAGCTGCAGAAACTGGATGGCAAACGACGACGAGTAGTAGTCCATCTGGTGGACGTCGCCGGGCCCGTCGTTGGACCAGCCGCCGCCGCGGTAGAAGGTGTCGAGGTGGCGGATGTCGCTGTCGAGGCGCGCCTGCGAGAACGCGCCGCCGTTCTTCTTGAGGCCGAGGTTGGCAAACACGCGGAACCACAGCCAGTTGGTGTCAGGCATCGTCCTCTCGTTGACCGAGCGGCCGAGCCAGGCCTCCATGTTGGCGCGCGCGCGGGTGTCGAGCGACTCCCAGAACACGGGCGCCACCACCAGCGCAAAGCCCAGCGGACACATCTCGACCATGCGCTGGTCGTTGTCGTGCGCGAACCCCCAGAACTCGGGGCTCTCCGGGTCCGTGCCGGCCTTCAGACCGTCGACCCACCACTGCGTGCCGTGGTAGTCGCCGCCGCCCGCGAGCAGACTCGCCAGCCCCCAGAGCGGGCGGCTGATGCCCTCGACCTCGGACGCCGTCTGGTCGAAGCGCACGGCGGTGCCGCCGGGACAGCGGATGCGGGCTTTGGCGGGCGAGAAAAACGGCTCCAGGGGGTCGAGCAGGGCGCGCAGCAGCTCTTGGACGGAGGCTCGGTCGCCTTTGCTCAGGTCGACCTGGCCGAAAGGGTGGATGGCATTGTAGCCGAGGACGAGGCCAGTCTGAGACATTGTGGGGATATGGTTGGGGAATATGGTAAGTAAACAGCAAAGTGAGTGTCGAGAGTAAGTCGTGGACAGACGAGGCTGGGCCGAAACGGCGAGGCAAGGTCGAGGGTTCACACACGATGAATAGCAGAGATGCCGTCTTAGGTGGGTATGTCAACGGACACAACTCTACATCCGTTTCGAGAACGATCCCAACGCCGTATGTGTCCTGAAACGGATGTGGATGTTGTCAACGGGAGAGACAAGGCGACAAAAGATAAAGACAAAAGACAAAAGACAAAAGACAAAACACTAAAAGGCAAAACAACAGTCTCAAATAATGCCATACTCGATCGACGACAACATATCCCGGCGTGTGGGATTCTTATGTGCCATCCATGACCCGCAGACGCTTTGCACTTTACCCGGCAGAGTTGGGGTTCCTTCTAGACCTGTGCAGGTAAGGGGAGCTCGTTCGAGGTCCTCGTCTCCGTCGTCTGTCTTTTCTGGCTGGTCGTTCTGTTGTTTTCTGAGGAGCTCCTTGTCTCAGAGGTGATCTGATTGGCGGCTAAATTATCCCCCATCGCACCGGAGTCAAGCAGGCCGCTGTAGCAGCGCAGGTCGACGCCAAAATCGAGCCAGTCCCGCGAGCTAGCTATGCTAGCTGTGTCTGCATATCGCGGGCCGTCGTAGGGCGGCAGAGGTGACGGTTGAAGAGGGAGACTTGACAACTAAAGGAGATACAAGGACGATGTGGGGAAAGTGGATCTGGACCATCTGCCGGCCGTTGTCGCCCTCGTTCGGGGTAGTGGCGGCCGGGCAGGAAGGAACAGGCGAGGAAGGAGCAAGAAAATTTTGGCGTCGACGGAGCACGGAAAGAGCACGGAAAGAGTACGGAAAGAGCACTTGGCCAGGCTCTTCTTCCGTCTACGTGAGGCAGGTACGGAGACACAGTAAAACACGGAGATACTAAGCTCAGTGGTTGGAGCCTCGCTAATTGATCATTTATATCGTGAAATGCCATTGAAAATGCATTGAATGCCTCGAATGCTTGCATGCCATGAATGTATTGAATGCCACGAATGCTACGAATCCCACGCCACGAATGCCGTGTGGTATATTGAGAAATTGCCCACTTGAAATCATATCAACTCCAGTTTGAACGCCCATAGAATCAGACAAATTCCCTCCCGGTCCAACGCCGCATATCAATAATGCAAATGCAGTCATCCCCTCCTCATGTGCTGTATGACGACACGTAGTACTGCAACGATTCGTTGATTAGCAAATACCATTTCCAGTTCGCACGACGCAAGCACCGTCGAGGGCACAACACAACTCACCGTAATCGAGCTCGCCTCGTCCGGGTCGTCCGGGTCGTCTGGCTGCGACACGTAGACGTGCAGGATCAGCGCCGTGCCGTCCACCACGCACGCAATCACGCGCCCGTCCAGGCGGCCCACGCTCAGCACCCGGCTCCAGTCGCGGCCGTCCACGCGCACCGTCGCAAACTTGTCCGGCCCGGCCTCGCGGTACCGCGTGCTGGGGTGCTCTTCGAGCGGCACCGGCAGCGCGTCCTCGTTCATCCGCGGGTTCTCGAGGTCGTTCCACACCGTCTCGACGCTGAGCGTGTCCGTCACGAGCCGCAGCCGCAGCATGCCGTACATGTTGGCGCTGATCTCGAGCTTCGGTCCGGTACCGCCGCCGGTGTTGTTGCTCGTTCCCCCACCCCCGCCACCACCACCGGCCGTCGACGAGAACCCCACAGGCGCCAGCCCAAGGCCGCTGCTGCTGCTGCCGCCGCCGCCACCACCACCACCACCGCTCGATGTCGTGTGCGCCAGCTTCGTGAAGCGGTCCGACACCGCCTTGAGCTGCAGGAGCGGCGGCAGCACAATGTTGACGTCGGACTCGGGCACCGCAGGCTCGATGACGTTGTTCATGGCCTGCGGCGAAATCACCCGCACCGGCATGTCCTGCACCACGACCTTTTCGCGCTCGCGCTTGGCCAGCAGTTCCAGCGTCTCGTCGCGCCCATTGGCAGCGGCGGCGTCGTCAAAGGCGCTTCCCAACGTGCTCTCCCGGAGACGCTGGTGTGCAGCGGGCACACTGCTGCCGCCCTGTCCAATCGGCCCAAACCCAAAGGCACCCAACCCACGCGGGTTCGTCATGGTGTGGACCGTCATGGACAGCGTCGGCACATTGTCGCGCTTGGTGAGCCGCAGCACGGCATCGGTGCTGTTGAGCGCCGACCGCAGCGCGCGCTGCAGCGACGCGAGCGTGATCTCGAGGTCGATGGCGTTGCCGGCGTTGAGCGACTGCAGCAAGAAATGGGCGTCCGGGTCGAAGAAGAAGTCGCGCGCAAACGTCGACCAGACCTGTGAGCCCCGGTCCGGGATCACGATAAAGCGCACCAGATCGTCTTCCAGGTGGACCCAGACGATCTTGTCGAGCGCACTGAGGGCGGCGACCAGTTCTGGCGAGGTCAGTTGGAAGGACGAGGAACGTTGAAAGGCATTGGGTCGGTTCAGCACGGAAACTCACTTGTAAACGTCCGGATGTTCCGCAGCTCCGCCCTGAACTTCATCTTTGTCGAAAAGACAGCTGGTGTCGGAAGCATAGGGGCTGTCGATGCGGCGTCGCTGTATCTTATCTTCCGTCCGACCAGAGCCTCGAAAGGAGGCGGACGCGTTGCACTTTAAAATGTCGCGACCTGGAGCCTGGGAAAAGCGGGGCGATGTCCTCTTCAGAGCTCCAACGCTGGAATGGACCACTAACAAGCAAATTGCCTGGTTGGGAAGGCACTGTGCCATGCCCCGCAGCACGCTGGGAAGACATCATAACAAGGTATAAAGCTGTGTTAAGCGAGGCTCTCTTCGATGTCAGAGTAAAATAAACCGAAAGTCGTTTCGGAGAATATATAGATTGTTTGACTGATGAAATAGAATATAAATGGATCAAAACAAGGAAAAAACTTGTTTTTCGAATTCCGATTCCCTTACAATTTTGTGCCCTCCCTACAACCATCCTCCTGCCCTCGCTGACACCGGCATGCCTGCCGCCGTGCCCAACGGGCCCGGCGCGCCACGCGCCGCCACGTCACGGCGCCGTGGCACGCCCGCCCCGCCACCCCCGGCGGCGGCCATTAAGCGAGCGAGGCCACCGACGGCCGACAGCGCCACGCTGGCCAGTAGTCCCCTGTACCGCTATACGAGCGATGCCATCACTATTTCTGAAGGCCCGTAGCGGTCTCCGACTAAGCGCAGCCGTATAGCTAGGGAGACGGCTACCGCCACGCCCTCTACGCCGCCCGGCCGTAACGCCGCACCCACTACTCCCTTTACCCTAACTAAGACTACTACCATGTGTACCGTCCTGCTGACCGCCGGACCGCTAACTACCACTATCCCCGGGGATGTCGCTAGGATCTATGGTATTCTAAACGGCTACGTTAACGCCCTTACTACCGCCCTCTCTATCGTGTATAAGACGGATGACCGTATTAGCGCCGTCGTTAATATAATCTTATAACGGCTCTTTTATACCGTTACCTTTTAGGCGCTTCGTGCCGTTACGGCGCTGCCTCTGGGCCTTATAACTACGCCGGTTATTACTATCGGCCTGCCGCCTATATACGCCTTTAAGCTGGCTGTATAAACTACCCCTTTATTATAATAAATAAATTAACGCTATAATAACCTTAACCTTATACTTATTATAATAATAAAGCTATTGTTATAAGAAGAGGTAATCCTTTATATTAGCCGTATAATATTATCGTCCTTATATAAGACTATTATTAATACTATTAAGTTGATTGTTAGGGACCGTATATAAGCCTTTATAATCTATTAGCTCTTAAATAAAGATAGTACCGTCGTCTTCCTTAGGGGGATAGATCGGTAGTATATAAAAGATATATTCTAGGCTAATAACCTAGGCGTTAGCGTTATAATTAACGGCCTAAAGGTCGTCCTTTATAGTGTACTAATAAATACACTCTCCTTAAACCTTTATATAAAACTTAATACATTATACCTAGTCCTTTAGATACGCCCTATAGTCTATAAGGACGGCCTATTAACTAGCTCTAGTAGTTTATACCTTACCGTTACTATTAAAGCTAACGCCACCCTACTTATATAAGACGGTATTATCCTTAACTACTACCTTTATTACGTTATCCTATATAGATAAGACACTTGGTTATAAATCTACTACCGTTACTAAATATAGGACTATAATATATATAAGTGCCGTAAGCCCTTCTAATATATATACTATAAAGGAGGCTATAAGAGCCTCTCCTATAATAAGCCTTTTAACAAGAGATAATGCTTAAACTACTGTAGGCCGTACTTAGCTTACTCCTACACCTACCCCTTCTACTAAAACACCCTCGCTAAATACCGGGAAGCTAGTAGTATAGGCCGCCGTCTATAGCCCGTCCGCCCTAATATAATAACTATAATATATACGCTATAGCTCCCCCTTATATCCTTCTAATAGTAGTGATTATTTTATAGAATATATATAAAACTAACTATTATATATAAATAGTACTATATTACGTAGATACCCTTAAAGCCGACGTCGTCTTCTTATAAGAGATAGTTAAGATAAAGAGCGGTGACGCTTTAGGGCCGGCCTTCAGTAAATATTATAAACTCTAGGCCGGAGAGGGCCGCCTTACCGGCTATATTATAAAGCGTCTACTATTATTCTGTTAGGAATATATAGCTAAAAAAGACCTTATCTATATCACTATCTATATATAAGGGCCACGCCCTCTTTATATCTTTAGAGTTTATAATAAGCTATTCTTACCCAACTTATAGTCGTAGGACTCGCTGCTTCCCTACCTTACTAACTAGCTATACCCTAGCCTAAACGTTAATATCGTCCTTATAGGAGACGTAAACCTCTACTACCTACTCTAGGATATAGCTAAGCGGACCTTTACCTATATAAACATCCTCCTTAACCTTATAGATATATAGGACCTATCCTTATTAACGCCGTTAGGTATACTAATATAGTAACTATAAGGTAACCGGTTATACTATCGGCCTTTAATAATAGATTATATATAGGCCTTACTATAGCTTAGGGCTATATATACTACACTTAACTAGTTAGACTTTAACTATATACTATAAGCCTACTTTATACTAATAATAACGCCGCTAGTACTAGTAGACGGCTTCTACTAGTCTTAACTAGATTAAAATAAGGTCGTGTTATTTAAACGAACTATTCTCCTCTTAACACTAATATTATTAAGCTCTATCACTAAACTAGAACGTTAAACTAATAATCTTATTAGTAAGCTTACTAGTATTATATACGTATACACCCCGGCCAAGTCACCTCCTTAAGGACACTATTATCCTAAATGGGATATAGCCACCACCACTACCACTAACGCCCTCTATACTATAGAGAGGAGAGTATAAACCGGAGACTAGTCTATAACCGTATACGACGCTATATATAAGGCACGCTGAATATAAAGACGCGCCCTCTACTAAGCTGAAGGCCGCCACTAGCGTGCCGTACTATATAAGGCCTTAGTGAGAGATACGGACTTATAGAGACTAAAGAAGTAGGCTTACTCTTAAAGCTATACCCCCTTCACCCCCTTACTCCTCTCGTTACTACGGCGGCCGGACGGTACACTCGTTATATACGTTAATAATAAGGCGGAGATCCTCTCTTACTACTTCTTCCTAACCCTAAACGCTGTACCACCTCTACCGTCGCCTGTAATACCGCTTGGCTATATCTTTATTAGCTAGTATATCTCTATAGATAACGTCTTAACGGCCGTTTACTATACTTCCCTAAGGAAGGCCCTTGGGTTAGACTAAATATTAAATATACTTCTTTGGGCTTATAGTAACTCCCTCTTCTTATAGCTACGGAATATTACTACTACCAGCCTTCGTCTTAGCCACTAGCCGTTATACTTTAAGGTATCCCGTACTATTATTATCCTAAAACCTAATAAGACTACTTAAGAGAGATAAGAGGTGAGAGGGTGGCGTTTAATTATACTCCTTAATACCGTCAGTAAAGCTATTAAGGCTATTATAGCCCACCGGCTAGCCGAGATAGTAGAAGAGAACCACCTCCTCCCGGAAGGCCAAATAAGTAACTGGCGTTACCGGTTAACGGAGCTAGCGGCCTACCTCCTTACTAACACTATACGGTATATATAGGACGCTAATGCTACAGTATCCCTTCTTTAACTTAATATTTAAGGTACCTTTAATAACGTCTACTATAGATAGCTTATTTATATATTATACGCCCTCCGCCTCTTAGTCTAGTTAATTAACTAGGTTATAAATTACTTAACGGGTCAAACGACGGTATTAGCCTTTAACGGGAAGATAGTATTAGTATAGTTTATTACTATTAATATCCTTTAAGGATCCCCGTTATTACTGATCCTATTTATCCTCTTTACTTTACCACTTTACTAGACTCTTTATTACTACTATAGGACTATTACCTTTAGGTTTATAGACGACACTAACCTCCTTATAAGTGGCCGTATAATAGGCTTTTATTACCACCTCCTACGGAAGGTATAAACTACTATTATAAAGTGGGTAAGGCTAAGAGGCGTTATATTTAAGCTAGTAAAGAGTGAGCTACTTTACTTCTCCTATACCTATATAGCCCTAATAATAACGCTTACGCTTAACTAGGCTATCATCCTTACTCCCCGGCCGTTAGTCTACTTCCTTAGTATTTAGCTTAATAGGAAGCTCCTTTTTTTAAAGTACCTCTAATAAATAAAACGCCGCCTTATTATATAAAGCTACGCCCTTATAAGACTTACTAGTAAAATATAGGGCTATACGCTTCTATAGGCCCGTACGATTTATATAGTAGTACTCTAGAGTATAGTAGCCTATAGCGTGAGTATCTTTCTTCTAAAGAAGGGTAACTATTAACTAATAACCTCCCTTAACTTAATCTTCTATAGTTACCTTTATACTATCCTTAAGGCCTACTAGTTTATACTTATCTACCTCCTTTACTCTAAGGTAGGTATACTACCGTTAAACCTTTATTTAGCCTACTATTACGTTATCTTCCTCTTTTAATTAAACTATTAGGTAAAAGCTTAGGCTATCTAAGGTATAGTCTATTAGCCTTAATCTTTTATTAACTATTATACGTCTATCCTTATCCTACCTCTATCGCCTACCCTTAAAGAGACGGATTAAACTAGGGTTACTAATTATTAAAAGGCCTTATAGTAGTAAGATACTAATAAAGGCCACTTTATAGAATCCCTTATAGTATAAATATTATACTAGATATTATAGGCTATATAACACTACTACTAATACCTTATAAAGGCTGAAAGTAGCCTTCTTATATAGATTTATACCAGCTATATTAGCCTATAAGCTTACCTTTACTACCAATAGACTATAGACTTACCTATATACCTATACGGTACTAAGGAGAAGACTATAACCTACGTCCTCTTAACTTATATAATAATACTATTACGGCCACTAAACTAGCTATAAACACCTAAAGAACTAGACCACCGGCTATAGAGCGGCCTTACAGCCAGACCACTCCTCCACTAGCTTATTTAGAGCGACAGGCTCCTAAAGTATAACCTAGTAAGGGAGCTTAAATGGTCGCTAACTTCGGCCTAGAATAACACCCTAATAATACACCGACTCTCCTTTACTCTTTATATTATTTATTTTATTTTGTTTTTATTTATTTATTTATTTTGTTTATTTTGTTTACTTTGTTTATTTTGTTTTATTTACACTACCTTGGTGGCCGTTTGAGACCACTACATGAAACTATAACTAGAAAGATTACACACTTAGTTCTGTGGCAGTTTTTTCCCCAGAGGGTTCTGTCTAACTAGTCGCTAATAGTCAGGAGTGGCTAAGAAAGGCGGATAATAATAATAATAATAGAATATAAATGAAATGCATATTAGCGATTACAATGTATATACCTGCTCAACAAGAAACGTGGTATCTAAGATATAATCTATTTCAAAAACAGCAAATTATACAGGGGAACCAAGTTTTACCAAAAAAAAAAAAAAAAAAAAAAAAAAAACGAAAGGGAAACAAAATGAGATCGACAAGAGGAAATATAAAAGATAAAATAAGAAAATGGGTGTTAGCAAAAGCAAAGCGAAAAGAAGACAGGACGCAAGACTCAGCGGTGCGGCCAAATCATAAAGTTGTCTTGCCTCACATCCATGGCTGGGTCGGTCTTCGGCGGTTGCTGCGCCCACCACGGACCAAAGGCCAAGCCGTGTGACGCTTTGCATGCCTCCACGTACGCATCGAGGGTCTGTGTCTCGTCCGCGGTGGGCGTGGCGTATGCGTTTCTTTTGCTGCCGATATGCGCGCGGACCGCGCTGTAGGCGGTGTAGCTGTGGTGCGCCAAGTGCTTCGCGCCAGTGACGACGAGTCTCTTGCCGGGAATCCGACTCCTCCTGGTGTATGGGCGGCCACGGCGGTCCTTTTCGTGAACCCTTTCCGACACAAGATGGCGGTCGTATTCAAAGCCCATGTAACAGTAGGCGCACGGAAGTGACAGATCCACTGTCTTTGGGTGGGCCAAGGTCATGTACATGGGCATACGATTTGGACTCCTGCGGAGAATCCTAACCATGACATCAAAGTCATCGAACTCGACTATGGGGAACGGCTCGGCCGGTGCAGCAGCCGGTACAACAGCCGGGACGGCAGCCAGTGGTGGCTGCGCTTCGGGTTGCTGAGCAAGCTGTGCTGCATCTGGCTCAGCTGGTGCCGCCCCGACAGCTCGTGCCGGTCCTTGTTGTTGCTGAGGTGCAACCACAATTGCGGGCGGAGCGATGTTCTCTGCTGCTGGTGCCGCCCCCGGTTCCTGAACGATATCTGTTTCGTCGCTGTTGTCTGGACCGGGTTCGTCTGGAGGGAGTGGATGGGTGCCACTAGGAGAAGACGGGACATGCTGAGCAGCAACACGAGCGTCGTTCTTGGCCTCCGCTTGGCTGGGCCCCTGCGCTTCCTGCGAGTCGTATGCGCTGCTCGGATCGATGACATTGTTGTCGTTCTCGCTGTTGACGTTGTGAGGTTCATTGGCCTCGCCAAGGGCCACGGCCTCATCGACGTCCTGTTCGTGCCGTGCCTCCTGCCCAACACCAGGCGCTCTAGGTTTTGGGCGGCCCGGAACGCGGTCATCACCCATCTGAATGTCGGCCGGGTCTGACACCGGAGGGCATGTGCGTCGGGGCAGAGGCGGGTGGCCACAGCTATGCAGCATCGGGCCTTTGCAGTAAGGACAGGAAGGACTTGCGCCGATGCCGAGCCAGGTTTTTGCGCAGTAGCTGCCGAAACGGTGACCGCAGGGAAGAATCGACCATGACTCGACAGTGCCGTCGACGGTGGGCAAGCCAACAACCTCGAGGCAGATGGGACAAGGTTCCGTCGGCGTGGAAGTGTCCTCGGACAGCAGCTTTGGGTGGACGACTCTGAGGTCGCCACGTGAGCTATGCCCCTTAACCTGCAGCTTTGGCGGCGTACGGTTGCGATCGCGTCTGTGCGCGAATATAGGCATTTTGTGTTGATGTATATGCGGCTCTCAAGCCGCAGATGTGAATGTAGCTATGGCGTGTAGGTGTGAGAATGTCGGTGGCACTGAAGGCACTCTTGGACGAGATGAGTACGAGACGAATATGGAAATATCCAAGCAAGAAATCAAGTTTTAAGTTGGGTAAAATCTGAAGCGATAAGCTGAGTGGACTTCGTGCCGGCTTTGCACAGAGACAAGACACGAACAGAATAGGGCGTGTCGTCGTTACGCCTGAACTAGTTAGGATCGTGTAAGTCGGTCGACTAGTTGATGGTTACCCGCGGGGCTTGGGACATGGAGGGAGCAGGAGGGCTCGAATGTAAAGTATCGGGTTGCGTAGCGAGAGACGGAGTAAAGGTAACGCGGCGCCGCGGAGGGGCCAAGCTTGATGACGCGATCCCCGGGATGGGAGCACAAGGAGCTGTCGAGGCAGAGCTTATCTTGCGGAAAGGTAGACAGGGCACCACACGTGGAAACGGGACAAGGTTGTGGTACAAAAGACGACGAGTCAAAAACACAGAAATCAAAGAGGAGTAGAAAGACGTGATTCCCTAGGAAATAAATGGTAAACAAATATGCAAAGATAGGTCACGGACAAAAGAGTGGTCGGCAATACCGTCTATTTCTGGGAGCCTGCCACACGTGGACGTGAGCTGTGTGGTGTTGAGGTCTCAGATGACCCGGCCAGGGAAGTGCAGCCAGCTGGGGGGCAGCAATCAAAGGAGGTTGGTGGAGGTCTGATGATGTATCCCGTACGCGATGTGAGGAAATGAGGTGACGGGGGAAAATGAGGAAAATAATTATTTCAAAGGACACAGGGGAAGCAGGGGCTCAAGCGATAAAAGAGACGGAAGGAACGATTACAATAAAGTAGGAAAGAGCAGATGCACGACGGACGAAATCGGGGAAGCCACGATGCTGTGTTGCTTGGGCCGACGGGGGCAGGCACCACCCACTTGTCTGCGCAGTTGGCAGCCTTGTCGCAACGCAGTTGGTGGTGGCTCGTCACGACCGGCGGGAGGTACAGGTGCAAGGGTCGTATCGTAATCACGAGCCCTACCTGTCTTCCCAGTGCAGCTTTTATTTTAATTTTCGCAGTTCTGGGATTTTTCAAGTTCTGGACCCGATGCTGACCGGCGACCATCGCCGTTTCATGCTGTCGCCTTGTAGGACTGCCTGCCCGATTCTGCAAACTCAAGGCGCGCCTGCCTAACGGGAGGTTCAAGCAGAACAGCCCCGCGGCGGCAGGCACGCAAATGTGCGTGATTTGACGGAGAGCTGTTTTACTTTGTTGGGACGTTGAGAGACAAAGCGGAAAGAACGACGACCAGTCAGAAGGCGCCGTATCGCACACCCAGGGAAAATAGTGTGTGAGGCAACAGCTGTCGTATTCCGTCGACTCAAAGATAGCGAGGCGGACACGATGAATGGGAGCCTGCACGTATGCGCCCGATACGCAGTCGACCTCCGGGTGAGGTGCGTCGCCGTATCGAGTTTCGTTTGGTGCACCATCAGCCGCACTCCAGTTGTTTCTGATTTACATGTGGCCCAAAACATCGCCTTTTCGTCATCTCACGCTATTCCGTTTGCAGCTGTGTCTCTCCTCGGCTGCCTTCGCTTTTTGCGTTTGCGTTGTACTTTGTGAAGATATCAATGTTGTCTCTTCTCATATATGGCTTGCTTTACGGAGCGACATGCACATGTGTCTGATGATGAGTAAAGGGATGCATGCCGTAGAAGAATGTCTATCAAACTTTGAAAAAGAAAACCGTCCAGTTGAAACTACAGTCGCTGAAATCGCTGATATACTCGCCCCAATAACGTTTGGGGATGTGATGATGCACAAGAAACAAAATAGCAAAGGAAATAATACAAAAGGGATGAGACGCTCGACCTATCCCCGCTCTGCCGCTGCACACAAGGGACTATCGCCTCGGCGGCTCGTCGTCGTCGCTGTCGTCCATGAAGCCCTGTTCCAGCCTGACCGCGTTAGTAGGTAGGCACACATTGCTGGCACGCAATACTAGACCAACAAGAGAGGGTCAACCTACTCTCTGCTGAGGCGCGGCGTGTCGTAGGCGGGCGCACTGCCTCGTGGCACCTCGTGTGGTCGGCGGCCCGCGCCGCTGCTGGCCCGCATCGTGCCGAGCTCACCGCCGACCTCGCCGAGCTCAATGCCGCGCGCCGGGTCGTGCAGGTGCAGGCTCAGCTCCTCGTCGTCGGACAGCAGCTCGTCGCTGCGCAGGCTGTTGTTCCGGCTGTGGCTGCCGCCCGCGCGACCGGGGCCGCTCTGTCGGCTGAAAAGGCCCCGCAAACGGCCCCCAATGCCGGTGTCGCCGCCATTGGTGGCGACGCGGTCGCGCCACGAGGTGGTGGTTGTAGCGCGCGAGAAAAAGTGGCTCACAGACGCCTGCATGCGGTCGCGCAGCGAGAGCGTCTGGCTCGACAGGGTGTCGATGGGCAGATAGTGGCTGTAGCGGTTGCGGTAGTGCTGCCAGACGGGGACGATGACAAAGGTGAAGAGGACGAAGACGAGGAGGGCGATGATGGCGGGAAGGAAGAGCGTCTGTACGGAAGAAGAGGAGAGGTTAGCAGCGGCATCTGCATGCGGTGGTCGAGCGGATGGCGGACACGCACCTTGACGACCGAGAGTGTAGCACCCATTTTGCAGTAGACAGTAGACACTCGTCAACTCGAAGAAGGGAGCCGCTCCAGATGCCGGGAGCCGCAAGCCGAGACACCGGAGTCGGGCCACAACAAGGCGCAAGGCGCCGAGCTCTACGCGGCCAAGTGATCCGAGGAAGCCGTCGAAGAAGAAGCCGTGGGGGATGCGTTCTTGGCAGGCTCGTGGAAAGGAAGACCCTGTCGCGTATACCCTTGGATGCAGCCCTTCGTCGTCAGGCGTGTGAGATCGACACGATATCGTCGTGGTCGCGTTGAGGTTGCCGCAGACAAAGAAGTTGATTTGAGAGGGAGCATTACAATGCAAGACCTGGGCCGCTGTGAGCTACCGACTCCGTGCATTGTAGGCTATCCGTAGCGCACGTAAGCCACTGACAAGCCACTGACAAGCCACGAATACCGCTTTTGGAAGGTGAACCGCAGACGGCCGACCACCTTGACTTGGAGAGCATGAGTCTCAACGTCTGTGTAGCAAGAGTTCACGGAACCTTTCCGGTTGCAAATGTTTGCTACAGATTGCAGGTGAATACGGATCTCTCAATGAATGTCGTCATTGGCACGCAGCGCACGCAGCAATATACGATGGAATCTGGTCTGGAATCGACACGTGATCTCCAATTGTGTAGACTGGGAGCGCATTTCTAGTGTCGTCAGTCGACATGGGATATCCATTACTCCGTACTTTCTGGCGTCTTTCCTGCCCTTCCGGACCCCTTTTACGACGATCCCAAATACTGGGGAATGCGTTCTGCCCTGCCCAACGGCTGCTCCACAAGCCAAAGCCTGGTCGCTGGCGCTGGCGCTGGAAGTTACGGCGTAGCGCTGCCCACTGGCTCTTAAAGTCGTAACTTACGTTAGGGGGCATAGTTGGTGGGCTTTCTGTGTACACGTTTGGCGGGGTATTTCGGTGCTATTTGGTGGGCAGCTTTTAATGAGGTGTAATTTTACAGCGTCAGCGACCCCAAGAATAGCAAGCACAGGTGGCGTGGCCGGCCCGCCACGGCGCTACGCGACTACGCGCAATACGAGCAGCACTACATCGTACGGGGCCTTCAGCGAGACAGTGTACGGCACTGTATGAAGACACTGTCTCTAGCGAGGTACATGCCCAGCAAAAAAGACCATCGCAATTTCATGGCCGTTCATGTCTGCGTGCGATGCCGAAGCACAATTCCAGACAGAGGAATTACGACGTACGCCAGTAAACGGAGATCAAACGGAACAAAGAAAACAACATTGTTTGCTGCGGCAACCTTTTCAGATAGAGTGTGTCACAGGCCCAGCCGTGTATGCAGGGTGGACTGCATGCAACAAACATGCACATTCAACCTTTCAACCGTCCAGGGCTGGCCTGTAAGAGGTTAGGCCCCTGTAGTCCGGTATTCTGGGCCAGGCCTAGCCAAGCCATTGTCACAAGCTGGCCTGGGAGCTGACATAGCCAAAGGACGTCGTATTACGTCGTACGACGGACGATGCACTTCACACTGTATGCAGCTTGCGTGGAAAAGGCAGGTATGGCCTGTTTAGGACTAGCGCAAAGCACGGGCAGCTGCTGCTTAGTTCAGAAAACCGCCCCTGATGGGCCCGTGTTCAGGGGGAAGGCACGACGAACGCTGCAAAAGGAAGAGCGGAAGAAATAAGGAGAGCAGGAAAGAAGGGAAAAGGAAAGAAAGCAAGAAGGGAAAGAAGGAGACAGAAAGAAGAAGCTGCCACCCACTCTGCAACTGCACTCCGAGTGACGCCAGGACCGCCAGGAAGCCAGGGGTTTGAGATGTGCTAATCCTGTTTCAGCCCATCACCTCCACCCGTCAAGACACCGTGCCAGAAACGAACCCAAGAGGGCGTGCCGTGAGAGGCAAGGTGACAGCAGTCTGGCGTACGGACTGTCAGCATTCTGTACTTTTTTGCACACCACAGGCGACTCTGCGGCCGACGACTGCCAAGGAGACGAGGACGAAGGCAAAAGAAAACAAACGAGAAAAGAGAAAACAAACGACGACAACAACGAGAAGACGACGGACGAGAGACCAGCAGCAAGCGACAAACGACGTACGACGTGAAAGGGGGGGAGACAAAGCCCCCGACGCATGCGACGACCTGTCCGACTGCAGCGTGCAGACTGGCATCGCGACGGACAGAGGAGCCAGAAGTGCGTTTCTGCATCTGTTTCGAAACATCACGACTTTTGCCATCCTCTCGACGACGACTGCCTGGGCCACCCGCTCGACAGATTGACGCCGGCAGACCAGCAGCAGGCGATAGACACACCCTGCGGCACGGCGTCTGGCTGCCAGGACGGTATGTACTACGGCGTACTCCAAAGTGATGGCAGAGGTTTGATGGCAGAGGCATCATCTGCTTGAATCCTCCGCCCCGGTCCACTCATGCTAAATCGATGTTTATGCAGACCGAAACCGCCCCTGGCCCTCGCCTGCCCGCCCCAAGGGACCATGATGCGACCCGCCCGTCGTCTGAGACAGCACCGCATCCAGTGACGACGGCCGCCACAGAGCAGCGGACGGCTCTACGAACCGGCAAAAGTCAGCAGCCGCAACAAGGCAGCGAGCATCGATCATACAGGCTCCACTGCCTGGCCACAAAGATAGACATACACAGACAGACACATAGACACACGCCCGCACCCCGACGGCCGCCATGTCCGACAAACAGTCCAGACAGTCGTCTGGCGGCAAGTCCTTCTTCTCGCGCGTCAAGCACAAGTCCGACCGCCGCAACACAAACGGCGAAGAAGGCAGGTTCCTCGGCCCCCTCGACTTTGACGCCGCCAGCCAGACCGGCTCCCGCACCTCGCGCCACTCCCACAACCGCGACTCCGTCATCTCCTTCGACCGCCCCACCTCCCCCGAAGCCGGCATCAATATGATGGCCGGCGTCATGACCTCCATCCCCTACGAAAACGTCTCCGCCGACCGCCGCTCCCCCATCGCCGTCGACTACCTCCCCAAGAACGGCGCGCCCGCCAGCACCGGCCGCGAGCCACTCCCGCACCAGCTCAACAAAGCCACGAGCGACTTCCACCAGTACCCATCCTTCGACCCGTCCTCAACCACGGCCGCCGCCGCCGTCGCCGCCTCCATGTACGGCGCGGCGCCCGCCGCCGGCAGCCAGCTGTCGGGGCCGCGGCCGCCGCCAGGGCAGGGCGGCAACGTCACCATGGCCTCGACCGGCCGCCAGACCCAGCTGCAGCAGTGGGGGCCGCCGCGCGAGAGCGCCGCCTTCCAGAGCGGCTCGCACAACTCACGCTACAACTCGTACCAGACAACATCCGCCGGCCGCAGCTCGACCGACCACGCCAGCATTTTTTCCGCGCTGCCGAGCGCCTCCTCCCAAAGCTCCTATGCGTCGCACCGCGAGTCCCATCGCCTGACCAAGTTCCCCTCCGGCCCGGGGGGTGGCGCCGGCGCTGCGTCCGCCGGCGGTGCTTCCATGGGCACGCCGTCGCACGACGGCTTCAATCTGTCGAAGCCCGAAGACGACGTGGTCATTGAGCAGATGTTCCTCGCCCTCATGCAGAAGCGCGGCTGGCTCAACCTTCCCGAGCAGGCCCGCCGCCAGATGATGGCCTACCCGCCCCTCAAGAAGTGGACGCTGATCTACCAGGACCGGCTGAGCGAGTGGCAGGGCGAGCAGCGCCGCCGCCAGACCGCCCGCCCCGGCCAGTACCAGAACGTCGACGTCACCACCTACTCGGACGAGGAGGGCTCGCCCGAGTGGTACGTCCGCAAGATTATGGAGAACAGCCTCGACGCCAAGAACCTGGCCAGCCTCGAGGTCAACCTGCGCACCCAGCAGATCGGCTGGGTCAAGCGCTTCATCGAGTGCCAGGGCCAGGTCGCCCTCACCAACGTCCTGCTGAAGCTCAACCGCAAGAGCGCCCGCGGGCCCGCCGCGCCCGCCGACGTGCCGCGCGGCGAAAAGGAGCTCGACCGCGAGTACGACCTGGTCAAGTGCCTCAAGGCCCTCATGAACAACAAGTTCGGCGCCGACGACGCCCTCGCCCACCAGCAGGTCCTCGTGGCCCTGACCATCTCGCTCCTCTCGCCGCGCCTGTCCACGCGCAAGCTGGTGAGCGAGGTCCTGACCTTTCTGTGCCACTGGGACGACGGCAACGGCCACGTCAAGGTCATCCAGGCCATGGACAACGTCAAGAGCGCCCACGGCGAGACGGGCCGCTTCGACGCCTGGATGCGCGTCATCGAGGTCACCGTCGACGGCCGCGGCAAGATGGGCAGCATGGTCGGCGCCAGCGAAGAGGTCCGCAGCGGCGGCATCGGCATGGAGAACCTGCTGATGGAGTACTCTGTGGCCACGCTGATGCTCATCAACATGCTGGTCGACGCCCCCGAGCGCGACCTGCAGCTGCGCCTGCACATCCGCGCCCAGTTCATCGCCTGCGGCATCAAGCGCGTCCTCACCAAGATGGAGGCCTTCCAGTACGACCTCATCGACAAGCAGGTCGAGCGCTTCCGCAGCAACGAGGCCATCGACTACGAGGACATGCTGGAGCGCGAGAACAGCAGCATCAAGGACAACGCCGAGGGCGACCTCAAGGACCTCAACGACCCCGTCCAGATCGTCGACGCCATCCAGGCCCGCCTCAAGGGCTCGCGCACGCAGGACTACTTTGTCTCCGCCCTGCAGCACCTGCTGCTCATGCGCGACAGCGACGGCGAGGAGCGCCTGCGCATGTTCCAGCTCGTCGACGCCATGCTGAGCTACGTCGCCATGGACCGCCGCCTGCCAGACATGGACCTGAAGCAGAGCCTCAACTTCAGCGTCCAGAGCCTGCTGGACAAGCTGCACACCGACTCCGAGGCCCGCCAGGCGCTCGACGAGGCGCTCGAGGCCCGCCAGATTGCCGAGGCCGCCATGGCCGAGCGCGACGAGATGCGCGGCCGGCTCGAGCTCGGCGCCGACGGCCTCGTCGCCAAGATGCAGCGCCAGCTGGACGAGCAGACGCGCTTCATCGAGGCCCAGCGCCGCCAGGCCGAGGCCCTCAAGGCCGAAATCGACAGCGTCCAGACCCTGCGCGCCAAGGAGGCCCAGCGCAACGAGCTCGAGACCCGCGAGCTCTACCTCATGCTGCGCGACGCCCAGGACGTCGCCGCCTCCAACGCCGCCCAGTCCAAGGCCGGCGCCGCCGCCGTCCTCGCCACCGGCGGCACCGTCAGCAAGAGCCAGCTGGCCGACGACGACCCGGTCCACATGCAGGGCATCCTCGACCGCGAGAAGCTCATGGACCGCCTGCGCATGCAGATCGAGCGCCAAAAGACCCAGTTCAAGCTGGAAGGCCGCGTCTGGGGCGACGCCGTCGGGCCGTCCGATCGCCTGCGCGCCCTCCGCGAAGAGATGGAGGGCTACGGCGGCGACGAGGCCATTCCCGGCAGCCTGCTGGGCGTCGACGGTGGCGGCGCGGCTGCGGCCATGTCCACCAACAGCGTGCTCGGCAGCGTCAACCGGCAGACCCGGATCGGCCGCAAGCCCATTGGCGGTGCCGGCGGTGCCAGCGGTGTCGGCGCTGGCGGTGGCGTTGGCGGTGGTGCTGCCGGCGTTCCTCCCAACGCGGGCGGCTCGCACTTTGACGAAGACGATGACGTCACCGGGGACGACGGCGAGGTGGTCTACGAGAAGCCGCGCATTGTCGAGGTGCGCCGCCCCGTCATGGACTCGAAGCAGCAGACGGGTCTGTTGAACGAGATTGTCGGCAAAGTCAAGCGGTACGACGGCAGCGATTCCGAAGACGGCGACGGCGTCACCACAGGACCGTCGCACCCCAGCCTCGAGTCCCAGTCGCCCATCACGCCGCACGACGGTGACGCGCCCAAGATCCAGGTCACGGGTGCGTCGCCCAACGGCCGTGCCGGCGGTCCACCACCGCCCCCGCCGCCACCACCGCCCCCCGGTGGCGTGCTCCCCGGCGCCCCGCCACCGCCGCCACCCCCTCCGCCGCCCCCCGGCGGTG